>JARKIE010000221.1:0-162106 GCA_029378255.1 Mycena rosella | reverse complement strand
AGGCCAGGAAGAGCTACTATCAGTCGACATCTACTCGGCCACCTAAGCCTTTTTGCCCTAGTCGAACAATGTTTGCCCCTTGAATCATTGCCGCCGAATGTTCAGTATGAAGGCATGCATCCTAGGAATTGGCAGAACAGATTTTTCAGAATTTACATGAAGTCTGGACGCTTGCCTGAATTTCCTGGCAGCATGCCAAAATAGGCCAAAACCAGGTAGTCGGCCACCCGGCTAAACACTACATTCCAGCTCGTATTGGAGGCCGTTGTGTATCTGTATTGGACGAGGACATGTAGGGGCACTATTGCATACAAGTATATTAGGACTTCCGAGCTATGTGAGCACATGAATATTTGTTTCTGGACATCACTTACATAGGCGGGATCACATCCTGAACAAACCGCGTGGTATGTGGGAAACAGAGGGCATAGGAGTGGCTTCATTTGAAGTCTGAAGAGATATCTGGACCTAGATATCATCACCTTGGTACCGAGAAGTCTTCCAAAAAATCTCGATTAGCAGACGACAAAAATAGGATAAATGGAACACAGATATATCGGGTGATGAGCAGTATTAGTTCAAGAAATAGCCCTGTTGGTAATTAGTTCTGATTAAATGGTATATTTTGGTAGATAATCTGGGAAATTGGAAGGGAAATTACGCCACAGCACGTTGGTGCCCTGGGTGATCAATCCATGTGCCAGCTCCACCGAGCCCTGGTCCATCAACCCTTAAGTTGCCCAATTAGTCAACCCTTCAGCCCAGGTCAAAGCGAGTCCTGGCATCACGGGCCAAGGGCTCGGTACTATCTCCGACATCGGATCTCTGTTCCTTGCTCAGATCAGTGATCTCCGTTATTGACATCATTGGATCTTCGGAATTGTTCGGACTATTGAGCTGCGCACGGTTCTATTATCTAGAACTGTTCCGCAACCTTATTAGATCCCTCGTACGTGCCCCTGGTAAGTCCCATAGTCTGAATGGAGTGCATTGGTATGTCCTTGATAGGATACATGTGGGCCGTTCCCAATCCCTTGGTTAAGGATGGTAAGAACACCTTTAGCTAATAGACTAGTACTTAAGTTGGCAAAATCTGACCCATTGTGGTGGCTGTCATCCCCAAGTAAGCAATAGAGCTACTCGCACATGTGTTCATCCTTAGCTAGCAACTCGGACCTCATCTTAGCTCATAGCGAGTGATATAGCCTTATTCTATATGAAGCTCCTGCTTAGAACAGCAAAATCGAAAGATTTCACTGCTGGTCACAGGGCTGGCTTATCAATGCGGTGGAATTGTCACCGGACTCCGATTCGACGTGTGTGGGAGAGGTGTCTGGATCTGCTTGAGCATATCACTTCACAATGTCGAGAAGCAGCTGGCACGCACGGAGGGCAACACTGGGGTCCCATTGCTTGGTCTGAAAAACAGTGATGTACGCTGCAGGATGGAGAACTGAGTTTGTGTCAGGCCGAGTCATCCACTAATAACAACGAAAAACCGTACCAACTCCGAGTAAGAACATAGTTGCTGAGCAGCACGTTGGAAATATACTTGGTAGCTACTGCTGTGCCGGCAATCTCCGCTTTTCCTGAGAAGTTCCCATAGTCACGGTCCGTGATGGCCGAAGTCGCACTTGAGTGTATAACCGTATCCAGATATATTTGAGTACGCTGGCCCCATATTGTATTATATCCAGATCGTATCGTACACCGCCAACGGTCGGGCACGTGGTCGTCAGCTGGGCGCAACTCGCCTGATACATGTCGCTGGAGGCCGGCCTCAGCATGGAGGAAGGTGTCAGCCAGCATTATTCCGAATAAATCCATGCTGGACCCAGTTCGACCTGGTAGCCAGCTGAACCCCCAGCTGGCATCTATCCGGACGCATATCTGTCACACAACCTTGCCATTCAATGAATCAGATAAAAATTGAAATGCATTCAGCTGTATGTATCATTGTCCTCACAGCTTCCGGTGATATGGTCTGCCCTCAAGCTCATAATGGCAAGCATTAATTCTGAAGAACCTGAAAGTAAGTACGCGAGACAAAACTATTGTTTATCGCAATTGGCTTACCTGGGTCCTGGCATACACGGTATGGCGTGCTGTCACGAAAGAATTCCTGATCGATCTCGGCGAATAGTAACGTGTTGCATTGATCTGTGCACGACGCAGTGCTTGGCTCGTTGTCAGGATGGTCTTGATAGAAGTCGGGGCAGTTGCGAGCACCGACAACACGACAAGCCAGAGAACGGACCTTGGCCGATCTTGATTTAATGTAAGGCGACAGGATAAATCTGAAGGGTCCGTCTTTGGCGGATTGTTTTGACCTGGCACTCAGAACACCATCCGAAGCTTGAGTATACCAAGCGGCCCAAGTTAGATG
This sequence comes from Mycena rosella, assembly GCA_029378255.1. Classification (NCBI taxonomy): domain Eukaryota; kingdom Fungi; phylum Basidiomycota; class Agaricomycetes; order Agaricales; family Mycenaceae; genus Mycena; species Mycena rosella. Next base: position 159,720 of record JARKIE010000221.1, on the reverse strand, counting down.
GGTGTTAGGGCTTGACCGTTTGCGAACTTGGTTTGAGGGATCAGACTGCAGAAGCGCTGCCGAGGCTATGAGCGTGACGGGGGCTTCCTCAGCTGCATTGCCTATGCTTGTATTCACACGCCACCGATGCGGAATACCCGCGAGACGAACCGATACCCATCGGGCACCTTTCGGCTTGATGTGCTGCTTCACTTTGTTGGGCAACTCCGTGAACCTCGAGCAGCGCCTGGAACACAAGGATCTTGCCCGTGGTGTTAGGTGTATACTTGCGGAAGATCGTGCGACACCTTGGATGACCGCCACGAACGTCCTCTTGTCCCTGAGCGAGATTACGGAGGGCGAGTTTCGAGCGCGCCGATGGCGCAGTGGGTCAAAGAAGGGGATAATACTGCATCGGGGCGATGGGGGAGGACGGTACACTGATGCGTAACGTAGGTCTGTCGCCCACAAAGGAAGGACGGGCCTTGTACAGTTTCGACGCAGGCGCCACACTGTCTTGCTTGAACGACGTTAGAAGCTCCCCCATCCAAGTCGAAGACGCTTGCCGTGTCTTGCCCATCCCTTTAGCAATACCACACTGCGAGAGGAGGAAGACAAAAGAAGAAGCGGAGAGCGGGAGAAGGCATGTTGACCAATTTGAACGTGATGACACACAGTCATAAAAATTGTGCACGGACCAACGCCATCGTCAATACAACTCAGCGACAGCAGATTCAAAAACTCCACGATTTCTACACATTGCTCTCCATCTATCTGGGAGAATACGGAGACCCTGAGCGGCCCATCGACTTGCCGCCTGCTCCGACACCACTACATCTTCATTACTTATTTAAGTTGGTTTCAAATACTTCAGAATTGACTGCGGGTATATATCAGCCTTGTGATAGGCCAGCCAACACCGGCATCTAGGGCTTCTATTCTTTGAACTTGATACTAGGGTGATACTTCAGCCAAACTAATTCTGGGACCTGGACAGTCATCCGGTGGCCAGCTGGAAGGTTCAGCTGCAAGAATTAGCTGGTAGCCAGCTGAAAAACAGCTGGGGGCCAGATTTTTTGGAAGATAGTTAATACCTGAGCATTCCAGGTGAGATCGACGTGGGGCACTTTTGCAGTGGAGTCATACACCGCCAAAGTGCCCTCACGTAGACCTCACCTGGGGCACTCAGATGGTGGCCATTCTTTTGGAAACCTGACCGCAAGGATTTTCCCAGCTGACCGTCAGCTTATGCTTTCAGCTAGAATCCCAGCTGGCTGCCAGATCGCTGTCTACATCACTGCCATCTTTTTCCATATCCTGGAGGCACTACCACAATATAATAATCAAGCTGTCGCGTTGGCCCAAGGATGCAACTGTCCGGACTGAACCCGACCTGGCTCTTTCCGTTTCAAGCAATTCCAAGTCGAGATTGTTGCTGCACTCAATGTTGATTTGGATGTAATAGCTATCTTGCAACCCAATTCCCTGGCTCTCCCTGGCGTAGGGGGTTCAGATCTGATAATAATGAAGCCTTGGCAATGCTGCCCTCCGAGTCGAGCTCCGACTCGGTTTTGCATCGGTTCATTTGCGCGGCACACGCCTTCCAAAATGCTTCCGGAAATGGCACAAATCCAAGGGAGCGAAAATGGAATATAGCAGAGATCTTTGAATCAAGCTTGGATTTCAGTGAACAGAAATTGAAGGGCCGAAACTTGGCCGAAATTTGAAGTTGGTCCGTGCGCGTTGTTTGTAATTGTATATTATCACGTGCAAGTTGATCAACACTTTGCCTTCTTGTTGCCTTCTCGCCGTCACTGGTCAGCGTCTTGTCCTTCGCTCCCTCCTCCCAGCTCCATGAAGTTGCCGACAAGTGAAGACTCTCGAGGTGCAGGCTTATGCCTCGAGTCAAGATACCCGTGGGCCGTTGCATTTGCATTGTCCAAAGTCGAGGCATGTCTGTCGATACAAGGCCCATGCGCAGGCTCTCCCTGCATCTGACCTCTATGGCGAACCCCATGCCTTCCCCATCGTCGCGCCACCGTTCTTGGCGGCCACTGCACACTTCAAACTTTGCCGCTCCGCACACTTGAGGCAAGAAGACAGTGATGAACGTGCTGCTAGCACCGGGCGGTCGTTCAAACACGCACGTGGCGCTGACGAGATTCTCGCCCTCAAGTCAACGCTTGGGGCTCAAAATTTCCCTGCCACTGAAATGTACCAGCCAAGGAGAAGTCTAGCAAGGAAGGGGGCGAATTTACGCAGCCTGTCAAGCTCTTCAGCGACGTTCCTGGAGTCTAATCCCTCAAATCAAGCTCGCAAGCCCTCAACATTTAAAGAATGCTCGAGCAACAACACAGAGGAAGCCCTCGACACAAGCTTCAAGACCAGTTCCTCCGCCAAGCTTCCTCCCAAGTCCTCGTGGTACGTGAAGCCCATTAAAGCGCAGTTCCGACCCCTGCATAGGTGTTGACATCCGCACCGTCCTCGACGAGGATATGGACCAACTGGGGGCCCACAATATCTTTCATCTGGATCGGACAACGAGCACGACCGCATCACCGGTTATTAGTGCAATAATTCTTTGTGGCCCCCAGAATCACCGACCGTGCTCTCGCAACTCCACCCTCATGCGGACATAACGAGGTAAGCAACCAATAATACCTGTACTGTCGTTTCAGGTCCTTATTTCATGCTATGTAGTGCTCCTGTATTATAACCGGACGCTGAAACGCTGACTATTGAACCACTGGTGAAATAAAGCGTGGAAGCTGAGCACAAAAGTGAACAACCAACAACACCGACAACACACACCAACTCAAACTATCAAACGCGCAAGTTCGGGGTTCCTACCAGGTATTAGGCAGTGGCAATTTGGGACTTTACAACGCAAAAGCGGTTTTTAGCTAAAGGTGATTTTTGGGATAACCAGACCGTTCTAGGCACTTGACGCGACCTCAGAGGGTAAGGAAAGTAGGATTGGGACAACAGGGGTTTGGAATTACTTCCAAGGTGATCTTAAGATCAATAGGATTTTGTCTGGCACTTATATTCTGGTAACGGGCTTGATAAACTTATGGCAAAGTAACGACGAAGGTCACAGCTCCACAGAAATCCGATGTTCAACTTGTTCGCTGGACCGGTACGGTCTGGCTGGTCTGGCTACGTGAGAGGGAGCAGAGATGCTTCTTGTCGTCCTGTCCCGATCTGTACATGCCAAGGCTACTACCTAACACCGCCAAACAGCCCGTTCCGATCCGCCACGACCAGCGTAGCTGGTCCATGCACCCCCACCCCGCGTGGCGCGGTCCCTGCGCCACGGAACTTCTACCACTCCCTTCACAAGCCCCCGCCCGTCTCGCTACTCATCTCCCCCTCACCCAGAACGACGTCCTCCACTTCTCCTTCCTTGCGGTCCTCTACTTCGACATTTTCGCCCTCCATGGCTTCGTCTGGCCCTCCTGCGCGCCCCATCTCGAGCTTCGTCTGCTCCTCGAACAGCTCCGTGCCCCTCCTCGGTTTAAAGCGGCGCAAGCGACGCGCGCTAATGGTCCCGCGCACCGGCAGCCCATGTATTGTTTCCAAGCGGTACGAGTTTCGTATGCAATCGACGACGCGGTGAGGCTGACCCCAGCGCGGTAGGATCTTCGACTCTGTGGATAGTGTTAAGTCGAGGGATGAGTCTCGAATCTGTACCAGGTCCCCCTTTTTGTATTCGATCACGCCGTCGCGTGAATTCATGACGCGTTTGTCAAATACCTCCTTTCTCTTGTTGGCGTGTTCGACGACGTGTGAGTACGCATCCAGCGTCTGCTGCTCCAGGTACGCGTTCTGCAGCCCGACTTCGTTCTCCGCGAGCTCGGAGGTACTGATCTCTTGCGGCGTATCGTTGGTGTTCACGACGAGTCCAAGACACAGCTCGTTAGGAGCGAACTTGTAAGCCGGCAAGATGCGGTCGTTGAGCTGACGTATGGCCTCGTCCAGATGATCCGGCCAGTTAGCGGGGAGGTCAGTGAATTTCGTGATTTTAGCCCATCCGTCCTCGCCCAGCTGCGGCGCACACATCCGTTTGAGGCGCGATAGCAGCTTACCATTTTGCCCCTCCAGTAGACCATTGACCCACGGCGAATACGCCGCGACCTGCTGGTAGCGCGACCCATGCGCTTCGCAGTATTCCGCAACAAGACTGCCGGCAGAATGGCTACCGCCATCCGCCATGAAGACCTCCGGCATGCGAAAATGAAGCCGGATACGCTCCAGGGACTGATTCGTGGTTGCCATCGTTCCAGGTCCGGTGAACTTGAACGCCCACGTCTTCTGTGAGTACACGTCCATGTAAAGCCCGATGGTTTTGAAGCCGCCCTTCCCAATGGGCATGGACAGGTAATCCCCGACCATCAACTCCCAAGGATGCCGTCGCGTGATGGGCTCAAGCAAAGCCGCCAGGTGCGCGCCTCCGAACCCTTGCATTGGCCACATTCGACGATCGCGGAGACAATCGACTTGTCGAGGCGCGGGCTGCACACCGGTCGAGCATCTTGATCTTGATCAAGTCGCGTCCAAAGTGACCGCCGTCCGCATGCTCCGCCGCCGCCTGTGCTTTTGCTTCCACCTGGGTTATGCATTCCAGGACGCGCGAGCGCGAGTGGACTTGCCGTCGCCGATGCGCCACAGCTTGCCGTCCGCTATCTCGTAGCCGAGCATGCGATGACGAGCAGCCGCTTGTCGCGGATCCGTTTCCCGTGGTCGAGGTTGTACATTGCCTCGATCACCTCCAGGAAAACGGGTTCGTTTGTAAACCGCTCGCGAAGCGCGGTCTGTTCCGTGCTGAGCTGCGCGTACCAGATGTCATAGGCTAGTCCAACCGAAGACGCCCAATCCGGGTCCACGCTCCACTCGTGGCCATCACCCTTCACACGCGGCGTGTCAGTGAACTGCCGACTGAGGCCGTCGGGGCCTGATTCTGTTTCCCGGGGCGATGTCTACAATCGACGATGTGGTGGTTCATTATGCCATCAAGCCAGCGCACGTGAGTGGAATTCAGTTTGTTATTAATGATGGTGTCGCGGAGCGCTTGACAATCTGTTTCCAGCTCGACCGGCTGCCCCCGATGGTGTCCGGGAATTTATCGAGGGTGTATTTAAGCGCCGCGAACTCAAGGAGGTAGGGCTGGTATCGCGACTCCGTGTCGGACGTTCGTTTGGAGACAAAGCCGAGCGGATGTACGCGGACTTGCTTATTCCCGCGCGTGTCGACCCACTTGAACCTCTGCGAGAGGACCCCGGCAAAACCGTCCTTGCATCCGTCTGTCGTGACAATGAAGGACGATCCATCGTACTTGGGCGGCTTTACAACCGGTGCGCTCGTTAGCGCCACCTTCAGCGCCAAGAAGGCCCGCTGATGTTCCGACGACCACTGCGCGGCGATTTCGTGCCTCCGAGCGGTGTTCCGATAAGCCTGCCGGCCTGCGTGCGGTGGGACCTGGAGTGTGTTAACGAGATCCTTCAGGGGCTTTTCTAGAAGCGCGTAGTTCTTCACCAGCGGCCGGAAGTAACCCGTTAGGCCTAGGAATGCTTGAAGGTTTTGGATCGTCTTGGGTACGGCCCAGTTGACCACCGCGGTGAGTTTTGAAAGGTCCGCCTTGATACCATCACGCCCAACGCGCTCCCCCGCGAAGATGACTTCCGTCGTGAAGAGTTTCGTCTTCTGCGGGGATATCGAGAGAGTCTGCTCACGACACCGCTGCAGGAATGTCCGCATGTCCCGCAGCTTGTCTGCGAATACATCCCCGGCCATAGCGCCGTCGTCAACGAATAACTGGAGCATCGTGCCCACGAGGCCTTGGAGAGCCTTCGCTGTGACCTCGTTGAAGCAGCTCGGCGCGCCAGTCAGCCCGAATGGCATGCGACAGTATCGGGCGGCTCTCTTCCGCAACCTCCACCGTGTAAGATCCCGCTGCAAAGTCAAACATCGAAACCCAGCGGTGCCCACTGAGCGCCTGCTGCTTCGTACGTATATCACCCTGCGCATTTGAAGAACCTGAGTGACGTCGTTAAGGGACTTGTAGTTCGTGCATACGCGCCACTTCTGCGGCGCTTCAGCGCTCGCCGCCTGCGTTGGGCCGTCGGAGGTCGATATGTCGAATGGTTCTGGGAGCTGCGCTTGTGCACATTCCGCGTTGATTCGCGCATGCAATTCCTCGATCGTGAGGCCCTGGGAACCATGGGCCTTCGCAGCTAGTGTTATTGGCGAAACACATTTAACGTCTGCGGCAGCGATGGGCGCGATGATTCCTGCGTCCAGCATGGTGTCGAGCGCCTTTGCGAAATACGACGTTTGGGGAGGCGTAAGTCGGCGCTGCTGAATTTTGGTATTCAGCTTGGCATCCGCTGGCACATGCAGGCGGTGGACGGCCCCGGGGATTACTTTGACCTCGCTGACGGATAGCGCATAAACGTCGGCGTACTCGTGTATGGTGGTCTCGACCTGCGCACGCTCCTCCGGGATGATGTCATCACCGATCTCCACCACCTCCAATATCCTCGCGACGTGCGCCGGATTAAAGGGGTCTGTGTGTCTCGTGAATACGGACGTATCCTCTCCGACGCAAATCTCGGGCTGCTCCGTTCCCGGCGCTGCGGAATCTAGCTCAGTCTCCTCGAAGACTGCCAAAATCGACCCGTGCTCATCAGCCGAACGCAATTTGTCAGGATCGACGACTCGCCTGTGCTTCAAGGGCCAGGAGCTCGCACTCCCGCCCGGGTTACTAGCGTGCGCAACAGCGACTTTATTTGTTCGTAAACCCTCAGCACCGGCAGCTTCCCCGTCTCCATCTGTCATTACCCGAGAACTGGAAATGTGCTGGTGAGTCTGACCCGCCATGCAGTTATCCACTTGCCCTGGCTTCAAAGGGGAGTCGCTTGCGCGCTCCCCCGGGTTACTAGCGGACGCAACTGCGACTTTAATTTTTCGTAACCCATCAGCTTCAGCTTTCTCATCGCCCTCCAGCTCCGCAATGGATAGCCACTGATCCGCTTCATCTGTCGAGCGGTGAGTGCAAGCAGGTGAGTGAACGCGAGCGACTCCCTTTGGTCTCCAAGGATCAGTGCCGCAGCACTGTCCTGGGCTACTAGCGGACGCATTGCGACTTTGATTTCGTACGCCCTCGACATCCAGGACGTCGCCTTCGTCCTCGACCTCCTGCAGCAAAACCTTTCCGTCGGCGGTTCCCCTTGGGGCTCCTACGAGAACGTCATCCGCGGCCTCGATGGCGGTCACCGCCACCACGGACGCCGTGCCAGCATCCCACGGCATGCTGTACCAGCGATGGAGCAAGATCCTCCGCTCTGCTCCGCCCTGCTTTTGATCCGCCGCATGAGCCGCAATAATGTGCGCGAGCCACGGTTCTTAGAGCCCTCCTCTATCACGGACCACACTGCCATGAGGGCCGTCCTTGCCTGCGCTCGCTCCGCCTCGCGCTTCTTCCTTGCCACTACGCGAGCCCGCTTCCGTGCTGAATACGAAGCCGTCTGGATTGGATCTGCGTCAACCGAAACAGGGGAATCGGGCAAAGGTACTCGCCCGACAGAGGGTGGGAGGCATGCATCGCATGCTCCCGGGTCACTAGCGGGCGCAGCAGCGACTTTAGGGGTTTGTGACTCGCCATCTACCGAGTCGAGTGGGCTCGCCTCCAACGGCTCTTCTGCCATAGCTACCGAACCCTGTAATTCATGTGCATAATCAACTGGAAGATTCGGTGTGGGATTATTGACTTGCTCTGGCTTCAAGGGAGAGGTGCCGAGGCACTCTCCCGGGTCACTAACATACGCAACTGCGACTTTATTTTGGCGTGAGCCCTCAGCACTGGCGTCGGATACATTCTGCAGCGTCACCTTCCCCGCGACGGTATTGAGTGTGACCGTGTTGTCGACATACTCGTGAGTGGCACCGAACACCTTGAACATCGGTTTGCCCAGGAGCATCTGCCATGCGCCGCCACCTGAGAAAATTTCCCACTTCCCGACCGCGCTGACACCGCCCATGCTGATCTTCCCGCGCCAGCACCCGCCCGACGGAACGAGTACTCCGTTCGCCATGCGCAAAACCCGTGGCGACGCGCCAGGACTGGACAGCATCGCGCGCGCGCCCTCGAATACTGCCGCATCAATACAATTGACCATGGCGCAGTCGTCGAATGTGGCGACGACATCCACAAGCTCCCCGCCCGTGCCGACGAGCTGGACCGTCTGAGTGAACGGCCTCGCTACCTCCTCGCCCTCTCTCCCCTCACCCACACCATAAACGTCAACGCAATTCATTGCACTGTGCTCCGAATACATATCATCCGTAAAGATAAGATTGGTGTGGGGCTTCTCTTCCTCCCCGAAACTCGCCGCCTCTGCTCCGGGGATCACAACGCCCTCGTCGACTGTAGCTTCGCGACCCGACGGTTTTCGACTAAACCTCGGGTCCGTCCCCATTTCCCTGTCCGTATGTGTCTGCTGAAACCCAATGGGCCGGATAGTCGTCGGTAGCCTCGACGTGCACGAGGTGGACGTTAGCGGGAAGGCCTGCGGCATTGGCCATGTTGGTAGCGTCGCGGTCGTCGTGAATGATGCGGTTTGCGACGCGGCGGTAGAACGTCTCCTTGACGTCGACGATAGCACGGGTGTGGGCGGCGTCCTTGAAGTGGCGGACGCCGCAGTCAAAACACTCCCCGGTGCCCACAGCCTCGGTCCCGGGCGTCAGCGGGTACGGCGCGTACTCGTCCCCGCCTTGGTACTTGGTTGGATTTGCTGCCGCCCACGCCTGTACCTGAAGCTGGTAGGCAGCCTGACCCGCGGGCGTGCTGGCGTGATGCACCATCCCTGCCGTGTTCCTCGTCAAATCGGCCATGCGTAGGTGATTCGCACGAAAGACTCCGCCTTGACCACCGCCTCGCGCCGCTGCACCGCCACGGGTACCGCGAGTGGGGGCAGTGCCGCGCACGGGGCCACCGCCGAAGGGATCACCTTGAGCGTTAGGAGGGCCCGGGGCCCGTGGCGCGCCTCCCCGGGTGAGCGCGAATCCGCTGAAGGCTGCACGAAGGGGTGCAGTTGGAGAAGCGGGGGTGCGACGAGCTTGCGCTAGCTCGTCCCGCAATCGGCGTGTGTCGTTCTCCACCTGGGCGAGTCAAGTCTCTTCCTCCATGGCGGTCGCGATGGTGTCGTCGTCCACGGCCTTGACGGCGTCGCAGAACGCCTTGTAGCTGGTGAAGGTGCCGGTTACGAGCTTCCGGATCATCGCAGGCATTCCGTCGCGAATCCCGTGGATCATCGCGCCCGAGGGATTGTCCGCGTGCATCGAGAGCGCCAGAACCCGGTTGGCCCACGCTGCTTGGCCCGTCGTCTCCATCCCCCGCACGATCACCACCTTGCCGATGTCCTCCTTCCTAAGCTTCTCCGCCCTCAAACACGCCCGGTGCTGCTCCGTGCTCAGCTCTGGCACGGTCTCCGCCGGCCACTGCTTCAGAAACGCCGCCTTGAGCTTCTTCCAATCCCCCTGGGTGGCGACGTCGAGTTTGTCGTACCACTTTTCCGCAAACGAGCCCGTGGCGAAGCCATTCGCGAGGCGTTCGCACTTGAAGTCGTTCGAGGAGGCCTCCTTGAACTTGTTCATTGTGCTTTTGAGGTAGTCTCCCGCAACGGGATCATCGTCGCGGTTATCGCCGTAAAAGGAGTCGGACGGCATGTCTTCGTCGTCCGAGGAGTCGAGGGCTGGGATGGGAGGGAGGATGATCAAAGGAGGGGAAGGGCCGATGAGAGGAGATGTTGGGGGAGTGCCGCGGTCGTGGCCTGGTAGCTGATCCCAAAAGTTGGAGTCGGTTGATAGCGAGGAAACGGTCGAGATGGATGAAGATGATGATGACAGCACGGTGTAGCCGTATTGTCCTTTGCGGGGGGGTTTCTTGAGGCCCAGTGTGAGCTGTGCGAGACCGTCTGTGACGCTGGGCAACGAATGCGAGGATGCGGTTGGGGAAGGAAGTGATTCGGAGTCCGAGAGAATCTTCTGAAAGTTTTTTCCGTCTGATCCGAGTCCGTCTGTATCCGTTGTTTGCTGTCTATTCCGTCTGCAACCGCGCCGTGGGTTCGAATCGCGATCTAATCACCAGATGGACCGGTACGGTCTGGCTGGTCTGGCTACGTGAGAGGGAGCAGAGATGCTTCTTGTCGTCCTGTCCCGATCCGTACATGCCGAGGCTACTACCTAACACCGCCAAACAGCCTGTTCCGATCCGCCGCGACCAGCGTAGCTGGTGAAGGGTGCGCTAGCGCTTCATGGGAGAAAACATGCAGGGAGTGGAGAATTTTCATATTTTCTACAAGCCGGCGCGGCACCGGAGAATGCCGGTGATGCGATCACAAAACAAAGCGAAACACACCGAAAAGAGACACGAGCCGCTGCTCGGGGAAAACAGTGTAGAGGAGCTACGTGGAGGCCACGTAGCATGGGAGCAGCTATGATAAGACAATGGCAAAAAGACAATAGGAGAAATACTGTATTGGCAGGACAATGCCGAGGCGATTGAACAATGGATCAGCGAGTTCAGAGATCACGTGACACGGATTGATCGTGGATGAGACGTGTCGCAAGTGGGCACCGACGTGTTTTAGGGGTCTGGAGACGTGTTTCGAGTCAGGATGACTCGGAGGCACAGCCCAGGGAGTCATAGGAGATGGAGTATGGAGCCAAAAGGTAGCAGGACAATGATTTGCCATTGTGCATAGCTGCAGCCACCAGTTATTTGAAAGATTTGGGCAAGGATTTGCCCATGCTGGGATGGAAATCCCTTGAATAAAGAGGACATGATGTATTCTCCTTTATTTTCCTACCAAAGATTGTGGGAGCTGGTGTTTATTTACTGGTACAAACATTTCGGGTATAAAAGGGGCAGCAAAATGTAGGAGGTGGAATACAATACTACGCCCGGGTTTAACCACTCGTGTCTTCTGGACTTGCTCTCGCTCTCGCTGTGTGTTTTTGAACAGAACGGAGCTATCTTCGAACGGAACGGAATCATATTTGAACAAGGTGTTTTGAACGAACAGCTACTTTACTGAATTGCAACAGCCATATATTTTGGTTGGAGCCCCCGAACTTGCGCGCTATACGGACGTGTCGAACGGTTGAACTTTGAAGGATTTGGATTAGGAAGGATTTGGTATTGGGGTTGATATTTGCTGCTGGTTGGCATTTGGTTGGGTTGGGTTGATTTTTAGAGTTCACCGCTACACACGCACCAAGCGTTTCACTGGTCCACCATGCAGGAGGAAAGCCTTGTCGGAAATTCAAAGTCCGATGATTATGTAATAAGGTCGAGCTCCCTACATCAGGCACGCGGTCTTGGAGTAGCACAGCCGGGACACTGCCTGGAATATGATGGACCAATCTGCCAGTATGTAGAACTTGGGGGTGGTGGCCGTGGCACGGCCCGGCAAACTCGTACTTATGTCCTTTTTTTTCTTTTCTTTGCACTTTGTTCTTCGCGAACACCGAAAATTTATATTCATCTCGCACGAGAAAGAATACATACAAATACGAGCGACCAACTGATCGTGGTATTTAACGTTGCGGAAAGTTCGGACCCAAAAATAAAAACTTCGCTAAAACGAACTCGGTGAGAATATGGCAAACAAATCAGTCCAAAACGACGATTTGCACACATATAACATAACAGATGAAAGCAGCAACGGTATATTTGATCGCCGGTCGCACACTCAAGGTGTTGGTTAAGTTCCAAATCACAGAGGCAGTGAGTCTGATCGGAGACGCGTCAAGCTGTCCACTCAGTTTGAAATCCTCGGTAATTCGCCTAAGTTGGAGGCAAGAATCACCGTGCTTGTAACAGTTCCATACATGATGTAGCTAGTAAACGGTCACGGTCGCAACTTCTCCTGCTACGCTCAACTCATAAATCTCATCATATCCATCCTGGCATTCATCGAATATCTTCAAAATGACCCATCCCAAAAATATGCATCCGATAGGCACATCGAATTCTATGTCCGCCATCAGAATCAATTGATCGCATGCTGCATTGAGTTGGATTGAGTAGAAAACATGGAGAAAATGGACTGAAGTTGTATGGTCTATCTTGTGCCTGTAACGCGCCAGCCAGGTTCAGAAGTTGACAATCATACGAGAGGCCGATGTCTCGTTTTAGCTCTACGGCCAGATCGAAGGCTGGTCGTTTGAGATAAATGAGGTTGCCAGTCTAAACACGCCAGAACAGATGTTTTTAGAGCAGGACAATCTTACTTGGTGCTCGACGTCCCCAAATATTGAGAAATTTGGGTGCTCTCCTTTCTTGGCAGAGTTGGTAATTCCCAGCATGCCATTGAATACGACTCCATCAGTAACATCTTTCCACCGGTATTGCATTCTTGTTTGTGAGAGGGATTATGTTGTGCCGGCGATGAACTCTTTCACGAAGTTCCACACATATGGGCGAAAGGATGCCATCGGAGGCAAGACGAAAGGGAATGAAACCGGACCGTCTTGATCATTCTCCTGACCCCTGAATATGACATGCCGCAGATTACGTCGCTAAACGCTGCAGTTTCTGACACCGTATTTCGCCCATCCTTGACCTTCGGGACCCTAGGCAAACATCACAATTAGCAGCTTCCGATGCAGTTCAGTTGGAACTATTTACTGACGACAAAAATCAGCCGTGAAGGTGCAGACTAGTCTAGATTTACTTGTCAGGTGATAACCGTAGGTCGACCTTCCGCCGCGGCTGTTACTCTGTGGCAACTAAATGCATTTAAACGTTATAAAGTAGCTACAACCATAGAGAGCATGCTCAGACATCTCTCTGTATTTTCCTTTTGATTTATACCTGCGTGCTGTCCTCGGAAATCGAAATTCTATTCGTGTGAGTTTCGTGCACAGCCACACCATCGGAAACTAAATCATGTACCACACCCCAAATTTCTGGTTTAAGACGAAAACTTGGACACAATATACCTTATAAAATCACCTATATCCACTCTGGGGACACACAACTTACCAGGATCTCACTGAGGTCCAGGGCGGGTTTCCCAATCGGGCATTTCCTAATCCGGAACGCCGACCTACGGTATGGGATGCGCCAATGAAATCAGACCATACATCAGGTTTTTTTCCCCCCACCAAATCTAAATAAAAAAAACTTTGATTTATGGTCTGACTAGGGAGACTAGGTGCAGACGGTTATACATGGGTCAGTGTACACAAGCTTTCTTTACATACAAGATTATCAACACCAGGAACAGAAGGAGACGGTTGATCAGCGGCGAAGTAAGTGACCTCGATAGTGTGGCTGGCTTACCGCCCATCACGGATATAGCCGCATGTGCGGCAACTACCGTGATGGTGCAGATGGCTGGCTGCGCTTGATGCCGGCTTACGGCTGATGGCGCGCTTTATCATTTGCTTCTGCCCACCACTCCTTTCACGAACATGAGTCTTGACTTTGAACAGACGGGTGATTTGCATCATGGTAGGTCCGAAATAGTGACACCCTCATACATGAAGCCGCAATTCCTGAACTGATATGAGCGCACTCGAGCCGTCGTGTGAAAAGTACGCGTGACCAAAGCAGATTTGGTGGGTCTTCGATGTGAACGCACAATTTATAGCCGGAAACCGTGCAAATTTAAGTAGGCATCTACCTGTAATATACTTGAGGCAAAGCCGCCCGGATTTAAGGGCATATTATAACATTGGAAGGGAGGAGGGCAGCGGGGAACTGTGCTGAGACCAAACAGATGGACACTGCCACCAGTCTTCAACGCGAATCAGGTATAACATCCCCGATTTTGAAGCTGAAATTTGTACGAGGCCGAGAGGGAAGCATGCAAGTATGATTTAGTGCGAAAATAAACACACCAACATGCGCAAATGAAGCAAAAGCAATGCATGATTGCAGGGATTGACACAGCCACTAAGAATTCACAAAATCTGAAGTCGGTTTCAAGGACAGGCTCTACTATATCTGACTAGGAAGCTGGCACTTGCCAAATAAATGGATGAATAGTACCAAATGTTGAAAACTTGTGACTTGGGGAGGGACTACGACCCCTGACGCCCCTCCATGCCAAAATTTTGAGGCGGAATGTTGCGTCGTTCGAAAGCTGTGCTTCGTTTGATCGCGGGCCGGAGGGTGAGAACATCATTTTCTTAAGACCGAGAGGCCATTGCACCTGTTTCTCCACCAATTCTTGGTGGATCCACAAGTTTGGGGCTCATTCTGACCCCAATTATCTCGTGTACATCACCTACATCAAGCATTTCCGGAAATTCGCTTTCTCCCTCATAAAGCCTTAAGGGTAAACATGATGTGCCCTGAAATACCTCACCGCCGCGACCTCCATATGAAACTACCCTTTGACTCTACCAATCTAGAACTTCACATGGTCCATTATTGTGTATAAAGGTTCAGTTTTGACGGTGGACCATCGCTATATCTATTTTATAGCTCGCTCAGCATTGACCATGCATCAAAACAACCAATTTTCTCCAGTACCAATGTCTAAATGCCGGGTTCTCGACAGACGGAGACTCTGGGACTCAGTTCTACCATTTTTCTAGGTCCAATATACCCTTTCACCATCTACAATACTGTAGTTAGATCCACTGAACATTATAAACCAGCATAATGGCATTAAATGAGCTGGAAACAACGGATTTGCGTGGGTGCCCAGCTTCCCCATAATTGCCCGTTCGGGAGTTTCGGCCGAACTAAATTCACTGCACCTTCAAAATGTCCCCAAATGTGCCCGAATGGCCTCAACTTGTCTCAGGATGCGCGCCTACCATCCACGTCTTTCAGATGTTCAAAAATATTCTCGAGCGAGTTGTGAACGGGTCAAAACCCTAAGGTGCCCAGGTTCCAGCGCCTGATAGTATACACAGCAAATAAAAACATTAGCACAGCCCCTAAAAACATTACACGCTTAAATTCGTGACCAAAAGGTCGCGAGACCTTCGAAACCTCATTTCGACTACATAAGTACTCGTAATACTGTAGATTCATGTAGAACATTCTTATGACTCCTTATGACTCATAGTAAAGGCTTTACGCCTCGTAGTATTTAAGCAGTTGTATTCTGCACCTATGATAATAACACTTTTATCTTGAACCACTACAATCTCTCTGTGATTAACTCGAGCCGCGCTTACCCCGCGTCTCACCGATTCATCTAAGTAAACTGCGCCAATACGCGGTAAACTACAGACTAGCGGAGTAGCACTGCGAAAGGGCGGTGCCAAGCTGAAGATACGAGGTGGAAACATATGTAAACCCGCCAGTGTTTAGCGGACCTGGTAGAGATTGTGCTCCTCGCGCGGCCGCTTTGCGCCCACTCCTTGGCTCGATGGATTGCCACAACAGCGCGAATTGGTGCAGGCACTTTGACTGGGGTGGTGCACTCAGAGCATCGAAAGTAGCATGAGGAGCGCACATTGAAGGGAAAAGCGAAGAGGCAATGCCAACATTGGCATTTTTTTGTTATTTGATGGCTTCTGCGCACGGACCACGCATCCTGTGCATCGGCGGTGTCAACTTCCTCCGACTTTCCTTCCTTTCAAGTTCAAGTTCGTAATTTCAGCTGGGACGGAGATGTCGGCCCATCCAAGTCTTGGAGCTTCTCCCCATGGCCTTTACTTTATGCAAGTAAGCAGAGAATCAGAGTTGTTTATTCAATACTCATTGGGCCTTTAGGCCTGCACAGTTACATCCTTGTGAGTGAGCTGCGCACACAGCATAGGGATACAGCACGTACCCGCCTACAGGCTCTCACATTGTGCATGATATAAGGTTGGCTGGCGAGACTACGGTATGATGTAAATATTGTGCTCGATGTCATCCAAAGAATGTTATTGCAAGCTTGTGAGGATGTCTCAACAATATTTAGCCTCCAATGTCTCGGAGATGACATTGCAATATCTCTGACACATCCTCGGAAATATTTGGAGATTATATTTCAATGTTTGAGATACAAAAGACTCGAATGGCGGTGTAGAGAATAGCGCCGAATTAGAGCGAATCAGCGGCCCGGATAGGAACCATCACGTGTCGGTTGAACAGAGGTAAGTAGCAGGTTGTCACGCATCACTCGGGCGTCACGGGCCCTTCAAATTTGCTCTAAAATCGCATCGGCCACGCGTAAATCTCCAAATTCTCGTTTTGGTGGTCGGAATTTCAGGGTTTTCACGCGAAATTTTGGGCGTGGCGAATGGTAGTTTGGGTCACGTGTCACCTCCTGATCGAGTTGAATGTAATTATACAGTACGACTGCGGATTGGACGTCGATCTCGTTCCATTTCAAGAATCCAAGCTTCGAACGTGGGGCAGTCTCCGAATAACTCATTCCCAACTGATTTCTCCAAGAGTCTACCTGCCCGGTGCCCTGTGATTCCCCTGCAATGTAAACATCTCTTCAACGACGGCTACTCATCGAATTTTGCCCAGCTCTGCGGGATCAAAAATGCCGTTCACTGTCCGGAATAACCTGGCTCCCCGCGAGGCCGTTGTACTCCAACCCGGTCAGCTTTTTGTTTCCTGTTTCATATCAACTAAAATATAGTCTTTGTGGGAGAAAGAAAGAAAGAAAGTTCCTGTCTTAGTGTGGTTTTTCCCCAACTAAGAGATGGCCCACTGAATGAATAACATGATTCTAGCCCGTTTTTTTCTGGCTAAGTTTCGGTGATTGCCGCAGTGCTTGCTCGGCCCGCCATAAATCCGTTAATATTTCAACTCGGGCTCGGGCTCAGTTACGGGACCGCGTATTCCGGCTGATAGGCGTTGTGACCGAGCCTTTCCAACGCCTCCAGTACCATCCAATGTCACATATGCTCCATATAAGTTTATTCACGCGATAGGGAGCAGAGTTATTTCCACCTCCAAAGTCTACCCACCCGGGAATGATCCAAGTCCAACGCGAATGTCCTTGCTTCGCTGATATATTCAAAGACAACGTTAACATACGTCAATCGATTACACCCCGTGCATGTACGCTGGTGGGCGCTGCAACACCGGGCCCCCATCGCGCGCCTCCGGGATGCCGGTCTCCAGGCGCTGCACCGACGCCGTGAGACGCCGCAGCTCCGTCGTCAGGCCTACCAGAGCCGCGGGCTCTGGGTCGCTTGGGTTCGGGTGCGCATCGACGGTGCCAGTTGGCGGGACGCCACCATCCAACAGCGCCGATTTAGACTTGGACTTGCGGCGCGCGGAGGGCGGAGAGCGCAGCAGGAATGGCGTCGCGGGCGGAGGCGCCCCGTCCTTCTCCGAGTCGTCGTCGATTCGGAAGCCGTCTGTGAATGGAGTGAGGGTGCGTTTTTTAGCCGCCCGGCGCGGACGGAGCAGAATCCACCCCCCGCAGCCTAAGGCGACGAATACTGCGCCTCCGAGAGCGGCGCCAATGGCGACGCCGAGCAAAGGTTTCTTCGTCCCGGTAGTTATAGGTGTCGCTGAACTACTGGCAGTTCCACCTGTGATTTGTTGTGCGGACGCTCCCCCTGACGTTGCCGATAGCGCAGGGTCCGAAACGGTGGAGCTTCTTAACGGACAGATTCAGCCTGGGTGGCAATGAAAATGATGCGCGGTACGCACGTGTAGAGAGCATAGTCGAAATATAGCTCCCAGTTCGGTTTTATCTGCATGACCAGCGTGTGGGGGGCGTCCGCGAGGACGGCGGAGTGGTACACCAGATGACGGTAGAGCAGTGCAGATTCGGCGGCGGCCCACCCGCCCGCCTCCGCGCCGTCGATGAACGCGGTGAAGCCCGACGGGGCGGACTCGTTGTACCCGGGATAGGCGACAAATATGTATATAGCGATACCTGCCAATGCATTTAAAGTCGATGAGTGGAACGCATGTAAAAATGAGGGACGTGGCGCACCGGTGAAGCTTATGCTAATGGTAGGCGAGGCGTTCGGCGTCGGGGCAACGAAGGTAATGGTGCCATCTTCCAGCAGACGACTGTCAAACGCGGTGATATTGCGCTGGAGGACAGGCGCGTCGTATGTTACGAGTGGGCTTGCGTCGTCGATGGTGATATTACGGGTAGCGCAGACGAAGAGACAGTAGAGGACGAGATTCAAAAGAGGGAATATTGACATTGTGTCGAGAGGGGATGAGAGACACCACAGTGGGGCCCAGCTGGCGAGTCTGTTACACAGCATGTCAACTAGTCAATCACCGTTGGAACCTCTTTCTATTCTTACCAAGTTGCAACGAATAAATCCTCACTTGACATTCCACGTGCAGCCAAATTCGGGCTTTTGAATGAGAGCTGCTTCAAAAGAGGCCATTAATAATGTTTGGGGCTCCAGGCACCATCCATCCGTTGAAAAAATAAAACCTGGGATGCGAGAATAGCGCCCATGTCTTCCGAATGGGCAGTTGGGAACAATGTGCAGTTGACACCGAAGCTCCATCGTGTGTGTCGAATTCCAGGTATGTATATGGATGACATAATGGACGGAACAACATTGCGGGATGATTTGAGCCAGGCGGAGGGTAAATGTCTGAGACTAGGCATGGATCTGGTAAAAGTTGGCCATGGCCGTTGCGTGCCGGTTCTAGCATGATTTTCCCACCGTAAAGTGTTAAACTTGAAACACGACAGATGCCGGCGGCCAATAACCCCGTGTTCGTGGTCTTTGAGTCGTGTGACTCGATTTTTTGTACTCACTCATGCGCGCGCACAGCATCAGCAAGGGTTGGGCCAGGTAGCTGTCAATGATAAACTCAATCGGATCTCCAATTTCAACCCATTTGATACTATAGTTGCGATTGGTTGCGAGATAATTCGTTTTGATAAAAAACAGAGAGGCGTTTGTGGGTTTGAGGGAGTCTTACCATATCTTAACCTGGCAATAGTTCAATGGTTGTGTGAGCTTCTCAAATTTGTCTTAGAAAGAATAAAGCAACATACGGAAGGTTATACATAAGGGCCCGCACGGTCAGAATCTGGGAGGCGCACTCCGCATTAACGACCTTATCCTTAATATTGCGGGCCTCCAGGTTCCTTCTACGAATGTTAATGAGTCGAGTTCGGGACTTATTCTGAAAGCCGGAAAGCCCGGCAGCCTCGTTCGACACCGATAAAATAGATCCGATCAGCCCCGGCCGTCAGCACGCTCGGCGTGATGGAATCACCTGTCACTTGGGATCAATCGCGTTCTCTCTTCTCGAGTCTCCCGCATCCTTCAATTTGGACGGACTAAACACGACGGTCTCCGCGTCATCCAACCACCGTTTGATTTCTCCACGGCCTCCGGCTCTCGATCGATGTCCTCAATGCAATATCGAGTCCGACGAAGCCAACTGCGCCTCGACTGCACCAGTGCACCCTGATACTCTTTAAGTGCTCTACTTATTTGTTACGAAGGTCGCTGTCAACACGCAGGTAAGCTTAGGATGGGTCGTTCCGCTGGACCACTCAAGGACCTCCAGAATGTTGCGAAAACTGGATCAAATTCAAACCCAAATATCCGGAAATATCAGATGTGATTTCGGCGGAGTGACGGAGTCATCATCGCGGCGCTCAACAACATCGACACCATGCATCTCTCCCTGCTTGCTCTCTCCCTCTCGGCCGGCATTCATGCTGTTCAGGTTCCCCTTCGGACTGTTTCCGCGGAGAATTTGGGCGCCGACTCGTCCTGGGATGATTTCAGTGCAGTGCCAGGTGCAAACACGACAGTCACCTCATTTTTGACACTGTGAACTCGCTGCTCCAGCACTGGCCCAATACACGGTATCGCAATGGTACGTGCCATGTCGAGGATCCTGGCTCGTCGTCACGGTGCTTTATGCGTAGGCCACAATATTATTCCCGGAACCGTCCCGGCGGGCACCCTGCTCTATCACGGTCGCCCGGACAGCAACATCCCTACGGTCCCTGATTGGACGGCCACGGACCCCGAGCACGCGTACCCCTTCTGTGGTCTTCCTGCAGATAACGCGACGATCACGGGATGCTGGCAGCTCACATTTGCGGCGACGCGCCCGCTAAAGGTGCTGTACTTCGACGGCTCCAGCGCAGCGAACATGGAAGAGGGGGAACGATGGATGCGCAGGATTGCTGGCATGGGGGCACGTCGACCCGGTGCGGTGGGCATATGATCGGGAGAGGCTCGAAGCACTTTGTGCGTGGGGAAGTCAATTCGGGATCGATGGATATGTGCGGTGCGTCGTCCTCAAGTTGACGCTAATTTTCACTCATCCACGTCGCACAGAATGGAGATGGACTTGTGAGTAATGACTCACACCAACGGCGTACCCGCGGGGCTAATATCTGTATAGCGAGGTAATGCTGTGCGATTTTACTGCGGGCATTGAACTCCTCTCTGCCGAATTTCTCGCTGCACTCTGGGATACATCTGGATTTCGGAACCCCGACGCGCGCGCTACCCTCCGATCCACCGCCTATCATAACTCCCCTCCTGAACCATCCTCCCCCATCTCGACCAAACAACTCAGGAGCGGCCCCGGCTTGGGCGTTTCAGAATTAATCAACTTCGAGATCGTCCGCGCAGGCTCCTGGCACAATCGCTACCCCGGCGAAACGCGCATCGCGCTCGACCTGTCACGCCTGATTTCGTTCTACGATACCGACCTCGTTCCATCCCTCATCCCATACCGCGCGAGCCTAGAGCGCTGGGACCACCGCGTGCACAACATCTCTGCCCCGGATCTAAACGCGCTGACAGCGCGCCTTCGCGCGGTGCTTTCGGACCCCGCTGCCAGCGACCCCAGAAGCGGGATCGACTGGAAAACGCTGTACCGCGTGGTGGTCGATCGATACGCAGAGCGCCTCGAGCTCCTCGACTATCTCCTCAACACGACGGACACCGCGAACGCCACGGCCCGCGGGGAAACGGTGCAAACGCAGCTGCGCATCATGCTTACACCGTATACCCTGCAGAATGCGCAGCCCACGGGTGCAAACGACTCGGACGCGTGGGCGGCTCCAGTTGGCGCGGGTGCGCGACGCGGCACACGGCGCATATCCATGCGAGCAGCGTCCTGCGCGCGCGGCTCACGATGTCCGAGCGCCTGCTGCTTCGCGCGCTGGACGAAACGAACCGCGAGATCTGCCGCGTGGTGGTACGCATGTGGACTGCCGGCGTGCGCGCGGGCCTCGATCCGCTCATCCCCCTTCCCGAGAAAACCACGGCGGACCCACGCAACATCTCACGCGTCGTGGATGGATGGCGCTCAGATGCCCGCACACTGATGACGTGGCTTGACTGGAGTGTCTGGATCAAGTGCCGACCGGCCTGTGGTGTTGAGGTGCGACTGCGCTGCTTCCGTTCATGATTCTCCCTAATGGACCTGCTTGCTCAGGAAATGTGCTACCTGCCGACCTGGCCGTTTTTCTACTTTCGTCAGGACCGCGATAAAAACGAGCATGTCTGGAAGAGGCCACAACCGCGGTGCATTCGTATGTTTGAGCCGTATTCTCACCTGTAGCTCGCCGCAAAATCAATGCAACCTGTGATGCTCGAGTCTCCATGACTATTATCATACTCCTTCAGGGACGGTTGTTTGTTGCAAGGATGAGATGTAGTGTGTCCTCCGTGGTCTGGGTGGATCGGTAAACTGGTTTCTCCTACCCTATGCAAGTTTCCTTCGGCTCAATCAGCGGCCGCTTTCACTGCTTCATGGTTGGACGACAGTCGTCCCTGCAAGGTTGACGGGAATATCGACACTGATTGACAGAATATGACTCCGCGAAGCCGCTCCGTACTCGGAGGGACTGCGGAGTGACAGAAATAGACTCCTACCTGTGCTGGTCGAATCCGGCTTTTTCGGCGACCGTCCCCTCTGGTCTCGGTGGACTCTAAACCCAGAGACTCTCGCTGCCTCGGATTTTAACTTATTTGATTGCTCTACACCAAGAACAGATCCCTTTCATGCGGTACAGTCTTCTGTTACTCCGTGCTGGTTCTCAGGCGTCTCCGTGTTCTACAGCATTCAAATCCACTAGAACGAAGCGTTGAGAAGAACCACTTTGCACAGCGTTTGAGAATAAACAGCCACCGGTTCTTCTCCCTCGGATCGTCGGGCGTTCGCAAGACCGACAAGGCCACGCGACGATTAACGGGACGCCATCAACAGGATGCGTACGTGCTTTCTTGGTTTTAATGTGCCCTGCCCAATTACCTTTTTTTATTTTATCGTGCTCCATTCCTCGCTTTTCAACCCAATATGCTGCTTCCATTCCTCCATATAATCGCTCTCGCGGCGCGTCAGCTGCAGCCTCGTATTCTCTTCACGTCAATACAGCGAGTGGAACGCTGCACGGCTTCATTGACTGTTCTGCGCCCGCTGTGCGGCAGTTCATCGGCGTGCCATTCGCTCTCCCACCTACAGGCTCGCGTAGATGGCTGCCTCCTGCACCTAAAATCTCCCCCACGGCCATCATGAACGCAACAAGCTTCGGGCTTTCCGTCCTCAGATCCCTTTAAACGTCACGGCTCCGGCTAATGTCTACAAGGCCAATGGCGGTGGGCAGACGGATTCTTCCCTCGTCAGGAATTCAGCTAGGACTGCCTCACGCCGAACGTCTGGGCGCCGGCCCAACCACAGAGTGCGATGCTCCCCGTCATCGTGTGGTTCTTCGGAGGCGGCTTCACCCAGGGCGGCACGGACTCTCTATACTTCAACGCAGCGCCGTGGGTGCAGTGCACGCAGGCGCACATCGTCGTCAGCGCGAACTTCCGGACCAAAATCTTCGGCTTCCCAAATGCAGCGGGTCGGCGGAGCAGAACCTGGGCTTGCTCGACCAGCGCGCGGCGCTCGAGTGGGTGCGCGACAACGCCGCTGCGTTTGGGGGGGAAGCCGCGCGCATCGCTGCCTGGGGCGAGTCCGCCGGCGCGATCGCCGTAGACTACCTCAATTTCGCGTTCTACGAGGACCCCATCGTCACAGGGTTCATCATGGACAGCGCAACAGCGCTATTCCCGGAACGCGTGAAGACCACCGACACGGCGCAGGCGAACTTTGCGGCGGTCGCGGCGGAGCTCGGCTGCGGTGGAGGCGCCCCCGCCGCGCAGATCGACTGCCTGCGCGACGTGGAGTGGCAGGCCATCTAGACGGTGCTCGCCGCGAACGCGAGCCTCTCCTTCCTCTCCGTCCCCGACGACCGCCTCGTGTTCGCAAACTACACGACGAGCTATGGCGCAGGGTTGTTGGCGCACGTGCCCGCCCTTCTCGGAACTAACCAACACGAGTCAATGCGCTGGGAGCGCAGGTCCCAGACTTCCCCAACCAGACTCTGATCGACGCGGAGACGGACCCGACCTTCCTGTGCACCGCGGCAGCGACAGCGCAGCTGCGGCAGGCGCAGGGGCGCATGACGTACCGGTTCCGCTACGACGGCAACTTCACAAACATCTCTCCACCCGGATTCACCGGCGCCTACCATGCACGCCTACCATGCATCCGAGCTGCCGCTCATTTTTGGAACGGCAGGGCAGTTTCACGGCCCGTCGACGGCGTACGAGGATAAAGTGAGCGGAAGGCTGCAGGATTTGTGGTTGGCTTTTGCGCAGGACCCGGAGAAAGGGCTGCAGAATGCGGGCTGGGACACGTTTGGTGCAGGAAAAGCGGTGCTTCTGGGAGACGCGGACACGCCGATGAAGGAGGTTGACGTGCAGGAGCTGGATGGCGCATGTGCCAAAAAATGAGGACTTCCTCCCTAGATAATATAGGCTAATCCGTGTTTAACCGGCTCCTTCAATATATGCTCTGAGTGGACAAACCATCCACGTCAATCAAAGTTAAATTCGTCGCGTCTAGAGTTGAGCACGTGATCGCGCTGCGGGGCATAGCTTTGAATGCTGTGTCCAGCCTGTGCTGTGCGGCGCTCAAAACCTTCGTCCTTCCTTCCCTCCGAACCTCCTCGCTATGAGTCCGTATCTCTCCACTCTGATACTTTCCCCAGCCACTAAACTTTACGCAGGCACCCAATCAGAAGAACAACCAAGCTTGCCCGCCGAGCTCACAGACGAGATAATCGGATGGATCGGGGCCTCGCCCACTCCTTGGCGTGATCTATCGTCCTGCAGTCTCGTCTGCAAAGTTTGGCTCCCCGCCTCCCGTTCCCACCTCTTCCACTCGATCCAAATTACCCTCGGCAAGGCAACGCGGTGGAACGCGTTCCTCAAGTCATCGCACCTCACCGCGTACCTGCGCCACGTCGAGATCCTGGAGAAGCCCGAGCTGACGCGGGAGCTGACGTACGAGCAGGCACAGGCGCAGACGGACAAGGTGTACGAGCTCCTGCCGCATATTGCGCAGCTCACAACGGTTCAAAGCCTCTGCGTCGACGTTATTTCGTGGGTCCCGTTAGAGGACGAGCACGTCACCTGCCTCTGCTCGGCGTTCCGAAACGTCACCCATCTGGAGCTGCGCAACGCGAAGATCCGGGATAACGCCCAGCTGATGCATATTCTGTCGCATTTCACGCTGTTAGAGCGCGTGTCGCTCGCGAGGGTGAAGGTGAAAGAATTTGAAGAGATTCCAGCGGAACTTGCGGGCAAACTGTCCCCTCACCTCCACACAATCCCAAATACTATATCGCAAAGCCGTGCTTGGGCCAGAGGATTGGCTGTGCGGCTCGTATCCCCTCACTTCAGTCCGGCATTTGGAATTGTGTGACATCCCTTCCTCGGAAAATCGCCTCCGCGGGCAGTCTCATGCGGCACTTGGGCGACCAATTATCCAGCCTAGTTCTCTCTTTCACGTATCCGCCGATTTTGTATGTATGCCCAGCCCCTTGCGCGAATCCGCCCCACTGACAAAATCATTTCAGCCTCCATCCCCACGCACTTCCAACCGCGGTTCAACCCAATGCTCCGGACCGTGCACATCATCCTCGATCTCGACCAGTACTCGGTGCTGCGACGCTTTTTTTGCTCCTTAACGCAGGTTCCGGACGGCGCCCCGTACCCGGAGAACGCGTCCTGGACGTGGCTCCCCCTCTTCCTATCTGAGATCCCATCCGCCCTCGAATCCCTCGCCCTCGACATCAACGGCGAGCTGTTCGCATTGAATGCCCTCGACTGGCGCCCCTCGCACGCGCACTCGACGGGCCCCAGTTTTCCCTTGTCCGCGCGCTCGACATCAAGATCCCTGTCCGCGAGGGGGAACACGCGCATGCGGATGTGGACGCCACCGTGCATGAGCAGCTGCCGGAGATGTATGCGCGGGGGATAGTACAGGTTATTGCGCCGGTTGTACCGTCGGAGGAGACGCCGCCTGCCGATGTACATCAGCTCTGAAGATGTGAAGACCGAGATTCAGTGCTCCAAGCTTCGCTGCTAAATTCCAGCTGAGCACTACTACTTAGTACTAGTATCTAGTACACAATATCAGGGTTTCTGTGAAAGACTATACACTCCTGGTTTAGTACTTTTCCTGTTTTCGTCCAATTAAAGTATCACATCCCCGCCTCGGCTTCCGCTAATTGCAAAATCTTGGACTTGAGTGTAAGGTCCCGGAGTACTCGGGCCACCTCGTCCCTGCGCATCCATCTACTTATATCTTTATCGACTCAGTCGCAGCTGATCCTGTAGTTGCGTAGCGTATCCCGTAGTTCAGTTGTGACTCGATCTGACTCAACCCGTAGCTATTTGAACACACGTAGAAATAGGCTACGGTAGAATACTTCCCTCTGAACAAGGAGATCTTTCCCCCGTTCTCTCTTGTTTCCAGGTTCTGATTTTGTGTGTTTCACTCCGAGAGGACACGAAGCTTCACATTGAAACACTCAATCATTGAAATTCAACATGGAGGATGGCATCATTTTAGTCGACATCGCTGACAAAGGCGCCCGGTCACTACTGTTAAGGTCGGTGGGATTTTTCATCGACATTTTGGTTGATTTGCTCTACCAAGGGTTCCGCAAAAATGCAGTTTTTCCGCTCCCAAACCATCCCAAACCAGATTTTTTTGGCCCCCGCACCGCTGCGGGCGCTCGCCGGCATATGTGCCCTCATCAACTGGGAATCATTTGTTGGAGACTGGCTATGCTGGATTTCCGGCACCCCACAGTACCTCCTTCCCAAAAAAATCTCGCGCTCCGCATGATTTACTTTATAGAAGAGCGACCCTCGGCTGTTTAAATCTGATTTACTCTATGCGGTGGCCGGAGGTAGGGGTTATTTTTGCTGCTTGATTTACTCTATCCCAGACCGATCGGATCCGCTGGGATCAGTTCTCTCCAGAGAGTCCACAGAGACGTCCATCATAATTGATGAACTTGGACAGGCACGTAGAATTGATCGTGGAGATTACGGAGCGCGCTAGTAAATAGACACAAACATTGCTCCAAGCCGGCTCATTTCAACGCATAGACACGTCGCTCTGCCCCAGCCCTCATAACCGTTAACTCGGGCGTACATAACACACCAATGAGCCTTCAGCAAATTACCGAGGCACTTCAAAACCGACATCAACCCGAATAACCGAGGGCCTGCTGACAACTCGATTCGGAATCATTCGGAACCGATGAAGCATGTGCTAAAAAGTGGAATAGCCGCTCAATAGCTGATCCCAAAGCTCGTCATGAGGTTCTCTGGCTCTATCGCTCTCACGCATGGCGGAGTCGCCGACGAACATGCTTACAGCACTTTGGATTGGCTGAGCCAACTTGTAGGCTTTTCCTTGGTCTTTTCGAACATCTCGCGATCTCGACTTGTAACTCTGCTCGGGGTTCTTCTGTCGATGCCCGTTCAGGGGTCTCTCCGCACGCTGAGTCTCAGAATCATCAGCCGCCCATCGACCTCCATCGACCCTATCGGCCCCGCCGAGGCTGCAACGGGCCATCTCGAATGGCGATATTGATTGATACAACTGAACTCCACGCGTATTCCTCCTTACCTCGAGGCTGCCGACGGCGGCGCAACCTCCGAATCTATGGCCGTTCCCGCCAATCAGACTTGGAAAGGCTTGGCAGAGATCAACTTGTTCTGGTTCACTTCTTTGCGCTTCCGAGCCAGCATGTGCTACTAAGACCACGCCTTCTTGGCGCCTTCTCCACTTCGTGCTCCTCTGGCCGCTGTGGATAGTGATAATAACTCTCCATGTGGAGAGCAGCGTCCTTATCTCTGCTGTGGAACATAAAAACGCCTCTGCGACGCCCTTTCAATCCGAACAAGGTCCTCAATACAACATGCTCTCCTCCTCGGTCCGCTCTGCTCTGGCTTCATTGGTTCTGGCTGCCGTCGCAGTCTGCGCTGACCCCGGACTGTCCCTGTCGCTGTCCGGTATGTCTTTATATAGCCCAAGCTGTCAACATGAATCTTACCTCCCTCATCTCTAGGACCCTCGTCCGTGTCCAGCGTCAGCGCTCTCCAGATTGTCGCCAAGCTGGTGAACACCGGATCTGTTGAGTTGAAACTGTTGAAAGACCCGAGGACGGTCCTGCACACCTTCGAGACCGACACTTTCTCCATCACCGACGCTGCCGGGAATGCGCCCACGTTCAAGGGCGCTCTCGTCAAGTACGTCCCGGAGACGGTCGTCGCTCGCAATGCGGAGAGCTCCTTCACCGTCCTCGCCCCTGGCGCGTCCATCGAGATCACCCATGACCGTTAGCACTGTACGCTCTTCCAGCATTTCACCTCCTAATACGCGCCCCAGTCTCGAAGGCGTACAACTTCACCACCTCCGGTGCAGCGACGTACGACATTGCCGCTTCGAATAAGCTCCAATACCTTGACCCCGCGACCAACTCCCTGGTGACCATCTTTGCTGATGCCGCCGCGCACACTGCTTCCGTTTCCGGCGAGCTCGCCGTCGCGCGCCGCTCCAGCCTCGGCAAGCGGATCGCATACCAGAGCTGCAGCACCAGCGAGAAGTCCACCCTCGTTTCTGCCGCCGCCGCCGCGCAGACCTACGCCAATAACGCCAAGTCGTGCGTCTCGGCCCTGCCTTTCACTGTTCATTGCCCTAATCCTCCGAGTTAGGTACCTGACCACCACCACCGCGACCACGACCCGTTTCGTGACTTGGTTTGGCACTTTTACTACTGCCCACCACACCACCATCCTCAGCCACTACACCAAGATGGCTGCTGCTACCTACTCGGCCTACACCTTCGACGTGAGCTCCGCGCTGCCGCAGCCCTGATTCCCCTATGACTGACACTTATTTGCAGTGCAGCTGCACGGACGACGACACCTACGCCTACGTCTACCCCGATGAGTGCGCCCTATTTATTTCCCCCCCTTCGCATTTGCGGTCTCTAATTTAATTCCACACTAGGTTCGGGACGATCTACCTCTGCGGTGTCTTCTGGGACGCGCCCCTCACTGGCACCGACTCCCAGGGCGGAACCCTCATCCACGAGTCGTCCCACTTCGATGTCACCGCGGAGACCCAGGACTACGTCTACGGCCAGACCGCCGCCAAGTCGCTCGCCAAGAGCAACTCTGCCGAGGCGTCAGTCTCCTCCTCCCATTGTTTTTTGTAGCACCCTACTGATTTCCATTCTGCGTAGCATTGAGAACGCCGACAATCACGAGTACTTCGCGGAGAACAACCCTTCGCAGGCATAGACTGTAGAGAATAGCATCTAAATGTATATCTGGGATTTTGAACGCACAATATAACGAGTTTGCTTCAAATTTTTTGGGGACGCTTATGCCTGTAAATCACGAACTCGTAGTTACTAGACCGGCTCCTTGAGTCCTAAGTTGTCCTTCTGTGCGCTGGATGGATTCCCGAGCGGTTCGCCCTTCTTTCCTCTCACTTTGCCATTTGAAATCTCCGTCAATTCTCCATGAACTGATTAATCCACTAATTGTAGGTCACCGACCTTCTTTGCAGCCGCAAGCACTTTATATTGAAGCTTGGTTGAAAGCCGCGAAAGGCCGATCGGCCGAACGATGATCGATGATTAGTCGGCTGATCGGCATTGTATTATGTCCATCACCCACACCACCACGGCAATTTGCACCAACAACCTCTTTCTTGACTGTTTCTACTCGAGGAAGGCATAGCACATCCCGTCGCCGTCGAAAAATTTACTGGCCCGTTCCACAGCTCCACATGCCTCCACTCGCGGCGGAACTGGTCGATCCAATAAGCGCCCAGCGCGTGGCAGCAAATCATGTCCGAACGGCTCCCACTAGAACTCGTCAATACGATCGTCGGTAGAGGATTTCGCGACTCTCAAGGCCTGCCCCCTCGTCAGGCCTCCATGCGACCCACCAGCCAGCGCATCCTCCTGCGCTCTTTAATGCTCACGACATCACCGAAACACCAAACCACAAATTAAGGTACAGCATGCGCCTTGCTCGAAGAATCCCCCCACATCACAGGATATATCACCCGCGCAAAAATCGAGATCCCACAGCTGGATGCGTCACCTGCTGGCCTCGAGAGTCTTTATCATGTCAGGAAAATCACAGATCAGTTAAAACGCCTCTCAACCGGCTCGTAGCCGTTCTACTAAGAAGTTCTAGAGGCTTGATTTTTAAGTGGCTTGTAACACTTAGATGAAGTAAATTTAACTGCTGGCAAGCCGGTCTCTGGGTTATAAGCCGTTCCGAGCCTGGGGTGGATTTTTTCTTTAAATAATAAAAGTTTTGTCACTTCCCTTGTCTCGAGGTGTGATATTCTTGCGATTCAGTGGTGACAATCAGGTAAGTAAGTACAGTGAACGGACGGTACTAGCAGTAGTATTAGTTATCTTTTCTTTCCTATTTATAAGATTACGCGTGTCTGTTCGAAGCTTTTTAAACTCCGCAATTAAGCCGCACTCTCCACCAGTGGCCGAGACCTACCCTAAATTACAGAACAACTCGATTATTCTTCACCAATTGTGGGTCAACTTATTGAGAATCGGAGCAGTTTTATTCGAGAAGACTCGGAGCTCCGCCAGATCAGGTGAAGTGCCAGGGCTTTCGGACATGCTTAACTTTATACAAAGTCGCTGTGCATGTTAGGTCCGACGAGCCGTACGCGGCTTTCGTTCTAGGATGTATGCCGCAATCAGCCGCTCTTAGACGATCATTGCTTCCATCACTTCTTCTTCAGCTAGACTCGCAAATTACCTAGGATTCTCCGATAAATTAAAAGTATATCTTCTTTCTTCCTATTTATAAGATTACGCGTGTCTGTCCGAAGCTTTTTAAACTCCGCAATTAAGCCGCACTCTCCACCAGTGGCCGAATATGTACCTTGTAAATGGATTTAATGTGAAAGTCAGACAACTGCACATATACCTGGAGGAAATTTTTCGGAAGTCATGAACAGAGTTATGTCCCTTGCTCCAGCCACCGGATTTGCGCTCCACCCAGCTCCACAGGGCCCTGCTGTTAGATTTCGGGGCTCTCGAGCAGGCACGGTACAATCCAGTAGAGCGAGTATATTGTGTTTGTTGGGACCCGCTACAAACGCATCAAGGCTGTACACCGTAACTACGGATTTATATACCTTGCGGCCCGCTGACTAATACCTTCCGAATGCGGCTTCACAAGCTCGCACCATTAACCATTCTTTAACGAGATGCTCCTCGTTCGTTGGTATCTGTTGTGGTCTTTTCCCCATCGGGATTAATCTCCATCCTGTCTCTTTTGCCCTCGTCCTCCAGCTCGGGATCTATACACCATGCGTGGGTTGTGTGTGGGATATTTTTACTCCATGTACAGAACTACGGACTACGGAAGATTTCCCTCAGGCTGCACTCGAGATCGCGCAACAAATTTAAACCGTAGCAGAACACCGCATTCGACCTTTTCTGTCAGGGAATACTCCCATCCTGTCCCGTCTGCGTTCTCGGTATGCAGTCATCGCAGCACCTGCTAATAGGTCCTCCGTGGAGCAACTGAGGCTTTGCAGCACATTCCGAAATAGGTGTAGTCCCTCGCAGCCATTGCACAGAAATGCACAGTTTCTTGCAGTAACTGCGCACTACCGTGTACAGTAATCTTACACGTATAAAGGCCCAATTTTCCTGGTTTCAGTGGGGTCCGAGGCCCACCCGCTTTCTTCAGGATCAACCTATTCAAATTGCCTGTCATGATCTGGGACTTCTCTGGGACTTCTGCGGCTCTTGCGACAGGAATACTGGGGCTTTGATTGGGATTTGTCCGAACTGGCTGTTTGGCTGACATTTGCTCTGGCAGTCTCTTCAGCTCTTCAATAATTCCCTCTATGGCTCAGGAATGCCAACACCAATCGCACCACAAGATGCCTGTGGGTGCCTCGGATTTTGCACTTGACTTGGGGGTGAAGGCCGCGGCATGGCCCGGCAAACTCGCACTTATAGTACCCCCCTTTTTTTTCTTTCTCAGTACTTGTTACGCCCTGGTCTCTCATTTTGTATAATTCATGTATTCAGAGCTTTGGTGTGTTTTGGACTCCACCAGTGTAGAGGTTGAATTAATGCGGAGGCCTACATGCCCACGCTGAACTGTGTGGGTTTGTCAAGCGGCACGTGACCGACACGCATAGATTAAATGTACTAACATATGCATATAAATTATACAGTCACCGACCTCGGCGTCATCAACCTGTCTATCTTCTCATGGCCAATCTGCCAACCACCGCACACAACGTAGGGGATCTAATTTGATCACAATGGAAGCTGTTATTGTGATGAGTCGTTTTCGTCTATTCTTTCTTCCTTGTACGGGATAAAATCCGCCGGGGCCACATGACGCACCGGGATGTCCGTCCTTGTTCGCACGAGGCGTAGCACCCGGGGGGAGGGGTGATTTAAGTCCGGCTTTTTGCTTATGCTTGTGACTGGCATCCAAAAAGCCGGCAAGCGGAAGTCCTTGGCTGCATGCATGACCATTGGAAAAAAGAAGGACGCCTCGGAGATTCGAATTGTTTATACACAAGAGCATCGTGAAGCTCTGACTTCAATTATGCTGTCTACCCATCAACTTGCCTTGGAAAAATTGCGGTACGTCGACTATGCACTGCAACCTGTACCCTGTCATCAGCGCTTCTGTCGATTCTGCAAAATGAAGGTGGAAAGTCCAGAGCACGCACTATTGGAATGTCAGGCACATCCTGAGGTCCTGATGCTGCGTGATACATTTCTGGAGAAGTTATTCCGAACCGTACCAAGTTTGCAGGGGAAAATGGCTGAACTCACCAGCATTGAGTTCCTCAAAGCCATAATTTATGAGCGCGCAACAATTGTACTCATAGCAAAATACGTGCATGATGTCCTTCAGGTTTTCTACGCAACACCGTGTATCGTGCAAGTTGACTTACTGACTGTTTGCATATTCCAGGTTCATATTCATGCTTTCCTCTGCTGTCTAGGTCATACCGTGGGGCATGGGGCAACCTGTGGGGTCTGCGAGCGCTGGTCTAGGTGGAAGAGGGAAGTCCAGGGGCAATGGTGTAATTAGGCTTGCTTGTACACCGGGAAAATCCCTGGGAACCGGTGTTCGTTATTTGTACCGTGCCGTGTAATGCTACCTACCTACCTACCTACGAACACAGCCGACAATTTGAACCAATTACAAATCACAAACACAGCCACTACTCTTTCACAGAATATGAAGCAGATTTAAAGGATAGCCACTATTTTACATTCAACACAGCCACTATTTTACATAGCACAGCCACTATTTTGCATTGCAATCTTAAATTGGGACATTTTTAACCACACCTAAAAAACCTCATGTTGATTGATTAAATAATGATTACTATAACTACTCATAATACATGTTGGAAGCTCAGCTATTTACACCATAAATTCGCTCTGTACATCCCTTTTACTCCTCGATCCCATTGATTGGATCTCAACTTGATTTTGTAAGTTGTGAGCCCGGGGAACCCCTTTGTTCGGAGTGGTTCACTGTCAAGCTCAACCGGGATGGTATCTCCTCGTACGGTGCTCAATTGCTGGCTCTCTTCTTTTGTGTCGTAAGATTTGCACCCACGGTGTGAATTTCCCTCCCTCTCTGATTCAGCTTACAGCTGCGACCAGTACGAGAAAAACTGTATTTGGAATTACTCGCTTCAACTGCCGGAGCGAAGCGAAGGCACACCTTGTATACTGTACTATTATGACTAAGTGTTCACAGGGTGTCACTCATCACTGCAAGTGTTCACTGGACCAAGTGTTCATTCTGACAAATACCATCAATTCCATATGGAAGTCCGGCGAATGCCGGCCGATTTTTGAGTGATATGCCCGCCACTTACAAGTTCCTCGGAAGCCATCAGTGGTTATTGTTGGCTCCCACCAACCAATGATTGATAAGGGTGTCTCGTGGGCAACGAGATAAGATAGTGTTGATCTGTGATCGATATTGCCCGATTGGGGTTTGCAATGATCGTCATTGGCCCCTAATGGTTTCCAATGTTTTCCTGAGGTCGCTCCCCACTGGTTTCAAACGTATTGACTTGTGTTTTTAAAAATTGCCAGTTGCTTATAAATTCTGTGACGCCTCCTCGACCAGCCAACACCAGTGGTATATGTCGGAATCCAACAAAGCCCCTGACTCTGAGCACCCGCCCCTCAACGGGCGAGTCCACAAGGGTCGTAAAAAGTCAGAGCTTCAGGACATTGCTGAAGCTTTGGGCTTGGATTCCACCGGTGTTGTCGAGACCCTCGTGGCACGAATCAAGCCTTATTTGGCTTCCCAGACGGCAACGTTGTCCCAAGTCCCTCGTTTTTCCGGACTCTATACCTTCAAGCCCACCCGCAAAGCCACCAAGAAGACCGAAAAGATGAGCGCCGATAAAGCGGCGGAGGATGACTCCGAGAAAGCAAAGTCCTTAGCCCTCACCGCGTATGTTATATATATTCAAACTGTAGTTTACTCCATATTAATCCAATTTAAAGGACGGATCTAAAGCTGCAAGAGCTCAAGGTCACTACGGACCCGCCGGGGAGCTTCGCGCCTCTGTCTTTGCAGAAAAACACTTCGCATGAGGTTGTTCACGGTAAGTTTCTAATTCTACTTCCGCTACAAAGCTAAGATGGATTAGATGAAGACCCGAAAAGCTCTTCGGACGAAGGTGTGTCTCTGGACTGCTTGGTCTGAGTGTTAACTGACCTGGATTGATGAGATGGTTCTTCGTCGCCCTTGACTTCATCCAGCGTTGTCGGCTCGGACTCTCAGTGGGACCTGGTTGACACTGGGGACAAGAAGGGAAAGAAGAAGAAGAAAAAAGCGGAGAGCGCACTTGAGAAAGAGAAGCAGGATATTCCGAATGTATCACATGAAACAAAGCCAGGTGCGTGGTAATGAACCGAAGCGTACTATATTGATCGACTGTCCCAAGTTCTCATGAAACTCCTCTCGGTCAATGGACCCGCTCAGGATGTTTACGTCCCCGAGGTCCGTATCATCAAGTCAATCGCCTCGGATGGGTCAACTGTCCACCAAACCCGTCTCTCTGAGCTTCTCCCTACTGTCATTGAGAACAATTCCCCTATGAAAGGCATACTACTATTATATCTACGCATTCTAGATGTTGACAAATTCCCTTTTAGCTCGAGGCGGGCAGTTCATTCGTCGAGGAGTCAGAGACAAAGATTCCTTGATGAATGTAGGCACTGTCGCGCAGCACATGCAGGGGTCCAAGATCAAGGCACTCGACTTTGAGCCTGCTAATATCTTTAATTTGCAGCCGACTAGCCAGGGTTACTATACTGGGGATATCATTTATGAGGCGCCTAGTGCTCCCGATGGAACTGTGAGCTTCCTCGCCTTTCACTGCTATCAGTTATTGATTTAATTCAGATCCAGAAACCCGAGGGCTCTGGTCTCGCCGTAGGCGCAACACATCTCACCGGCTCAGGTTCCGACAAGCCTTTAGAAATTGCCAGGGAGCGCGAGAAGTACGACATCTTCAAGAACCCGGAGCTCATGAAGGAATTTTACGCATCTTTGCGTGCTCACGCCGATGTCGACCTAAAGACTTACCCTGCGGGACCGGTAGATGATATGGAGGAGGCCCTTAAGCAGCATCTTGCTTATGAAACTGTCCTCGAGGAATTCAAGCCTTGGCTCAAGAAGAAGAAGGGCTACCGTGTGCCAACGGGCAAGACTCTTTCCTTACGCTCGCTTGACTGCTCATCTGAATGTATTACACAGACGCCGAGAAGTTCCATGGACAGGATTTCACAAAGACCCAGATAACAACGGCGTTGGGTCTCAAGTCATCCACCATAGGCAATATCAATAAGTATTTCGACCACGAACGCCTCCTTCATACCCCGGACGCTTTGGAATGGTTCACCAGCAAAGGGGTGGATCACGCGACAACCTACAACTCGATGAAACCCAGCGGATGGAAGAAACGCCTCGACGCCAATCATCAGGCTGCGATTCGCCGTAACAGCAAACGCCGCCGCAGCAGCACCCCCAGCAGCAGCGACAGCGGCGAGGACAGTAGCGACGATTCTTCGGATGGGGGACACGCGAGGAGGAAAGCAAAGAAGAAAAAGTTGGCGAAGAAGTCGGAGAAGCAGGCGAAGAAGAAGAGTGCAAAGCCAGACTCGAACAATCTCGACTAAGACCTCTTCATTCGCCGTAAAGACCTTATCTTTTGTTCCAATTATTCCATAGACTCACCTCTCATAGTATACATGAATGTAGATTCAACTCTGCTGTTTCCTCGAAACGACTCTCGAGTTACCGGACGTCCGGTAATCATTCTCGGCTAAAGTTGTGGGTGCGTATGGATCTCTCGACGCAACTCCTTGCCACGACTCCCTTACGCCCTTACACCTCCGCTGTCCCGAATGTGCAAAGTCCCGCTTCGCAGTGCCATTCACCCATCCCACGACTGCGCACCGAGCCACGACAACCCGTGTGGAAAAGCTCCCGCTCGCCAAAGTCTAGCGAGGGCGATGGACAGCGGCTAGCACGAAGCGCAGGCACTCTGCTGGCAACGCCAACGAGGGTCGCGGTTGAAGGCGTGCGTGCCCCACTCTCCCGCGTCAAGGTGCGTCCCCCCGCCGACTTCATTGATCATGCGCTGACGGCCATTCCTTCCTCCAGGGCCACATACTCAACGGGCTCGTCCACGCCGAGCAGGACCACCATCGACACCATTGACACCAAGAGCATCGGCCACCCGCCCTAGACCATCCAAGGAAGGATTGCGCAGGATGTGGGACCCACAATGGACCCACACGCCCCGTACCACGATAGGCGCACACCAACGCAAGATGAGGGCGCTCTTAGCGGGCCCGCGACACGACGCACGACTGCACGAGGACCCGCCACCGCTCCTCTCCGACCAGCATTCCTCCTTCGCGACTCCGCCGTCGCCTCTGTCGACCCACGGTACATCCTCGCACCCGCACTCGCCCACCCTCTCCGCACACTCGCACTCCCAGGCGCACTCTCCGCACCACGCGCCGCACGGGCTCACGCGCACTCGCCGCACCACGCGCCGCACGGGCTCACGCGCAACGCGTCGCACTCGCCGCTCGCGAACGCGCTGGCGCTCGAGGACGCGCTGTACGCCCCCAACTCGTTCAGCGCGCAGACCGGGGGCACCGGGCTGCAGCACCACGCGTCGGCGTCGTCGCTGCGCTCCGCGTACTCGTCCTCCTCGCTGCACTCGCTGCACTCGGCGCATAGCTACGCCGCGCAGTCGCCCATGCACTCCGCCGCCTCCTCCCCGGCTCCTTCACGCGCCGAGACCGCTTCCCGCGGCGCCGACCAAGATGGCGACGCCGACGCCGACGCCGTCCAGGACGAGGACGACCAGGATGCGGACGGCAACTCCGAGTACGTCGACAACGGGTCGGATTCCGACGGCGAGTTCTTCCCGCCGGGGCACCCGAACGCGTACGCCGCGCAGTACGCCAATGCGCGCACCGGGTACAGCAACAGGGCGGGCGGCGCGGGCGGGCGGCGGTACACACCGTATGCGTACTCGCCGAGCCCGAGCACGAGCAGCGGGGGCGCGGGGTATGGGTATGAGTTTGCGGGCGGGTATGGTGCGTCTTTCCTCCTCTTCGTTCCCTTCTTCCTTCCTGCCTTCTTTCCTGTGCTGACGACGGCGCGTTTAGACCTCCTCCCCGTGTCTCGCCACGTGCCCGTGCCGAATCCGACGAAAAAGAGCCGCGGGCGGCGGGTGCCGACTGTCGCGAGCTTGTATGGCGGGGGCGGGGCGGGGAGTTTGGTGAGTTTCTTGTCTATTCGTTCTTCACGTCGTGCTCGAGCTCGTTTTGGCGCGTGTAGTCACGGACCGGCCCCTTCTACGGCTCGCTAACCCACCCCCCAGCCCGCCGCCCCACCGCAGCCGCCAAGGCGCTGGCGCGCCAGTATACGTGCAAGGTGTCCGGGTGCGGCAAGTGCTTTGCGCGCGGGGAGCACCTGAAAAGGCATGTGCGGAGTATACATACTTATGAGAAACGTGAGTGGCTTTTTCTTATCTTTTACTTTTCTCTGTACCTTCGTCCCGTCTGCTCCTTCTTCTGTCCTCCGTCTGCTTTGACTTTGAGCTCGCTCGCTAACGCTCGCGCGGTCGCGTCATATTTTTGGAGCCCGGGCTTGATAGCAAAGTACGCCGTTCTCCTTCTTTCTCATTCCCCTCCTGATTTCACTGAGCTCACGCTCATTCGGGATGCCGTATGAGCACGTCCGCAGCGTACGAGTGCATCCGGCTCGTTGTGCTCACGCAGGGCATTATACAATGCAATACGGCGCATATAGGATATCTCCCATATGTACTATATACGAATTTAATTGTGTTGCTAGCATTTGATCTTGGCGCGGTGTGATCAAGTCACATTCCTCTCGTGTCTTACTACGATGGCATCTGTGAGAGACCTCATTCTCATCCTGCAATTGTTCTTCCCTCCGGATCTTGCTCTTCAACAGGGTTTGTAT
Organism: Mycena rosella; assembly: GCA_029378255.1. Taxonomy (NCBI): domain Eukaryota; kingdom Fungi; phylum Basidiomycota; class Agaricomycetes; order Agaricales; family Mycenaceae; genus Mycena; species Mycena rosella. Next base: position 121,872 of record JARKIE010000221.1, on the reverse strand, counting down.
GTCCTAGCCAGCATCATTTCACTCTACCCCATCCTCCGACTTCATTTGAATCAAGGCAGGGAGCCGAGACAACCAGCACGAACGGGCTGGTTCAAGAGTTTATTGACTCTCTTGACCTTAGCCTTTTCGATCGAGGCCAACAATGTTGAGGCTTGGACGACTGGACTTGGAGAAGGGAGGGCTGATGAATACGCAGAGGATATTTGCAGGGACCTCAACAAATTGTATATGATGCTCGGATTGGACAGAACCACAGACTCCCCTTTCCCCTTCGATTTTCGGCGTCCAAAACCAATCCTCACCACATCCAGGTTGAATTGTGTGTTCTGCCCACCTGGAGATTCTAATCTCATACCTTCCTTGCGTCGGCGGAGATGGGACAAAATACAAACCGTTCAGCTCTTGGACTCATCCTTTCACTGGGTTGAAGCTAGCCTGTTAGTGGCGCATTGTGCGAAGTGCTCTGCGGATTATTATCCGGACAGAATCACTTACAAGTCCCCGGGGATCCGAGGTCGTCTGGAGCGATTGGAATATAATGCAGACGTCCTACGCGTTTCCAAGCAGGGGGTGTGGGTTTCTAGGAAAATTGCTATTGCACAGGAGAAGGCCTTGCAACGCTTTCATTCTGGCTGGTCCAACTGGGCTGATTGGGTCAACGATTGTACCGGGGACGTGAAGAACAAGGTCACATATCGCCAATCACAGCGTCTTTTCCTGGAACATTTTTCTCGAAGACTCCTGGTTGCCCATGGCAAAGCCAATGGCTTCCACTGTGAAGCACACCCAAGTTCCCGATTGCTTGCAGAGAGTGTTCGCGAAGCAATCGGAATAAACGGCGGAGTCTTGCCTGCTTCCATGGCGCATGGGTGCATGAATTGCACCCACGTAAAGCGCTATCGTTCAGATCTTGTTCGGGAAGGTGCAATTCTGGGGGGAAATACCTCTGTGGCGAATACAACGGAGCCCGAGGCTGATGTAGATCCCGTGTGTATAATTTTTATTCTTGGTGCATCTATCATTAACCTGAAATAATTACCAGGGTTCTGAGGCACCTATGGAGCAGGGCCTTCCCGGAAATATGCCTGACACTCTTCCACAATTAGAGGCCCCAGCAACTGGGTCTCCTCGCGGATATGTCCGAATGGCTGTCATGAACCTGAAGACTATCAGACACAAAGTAAGTCAATACGCCACTAAACATGTACTTAGCTCATTCAGTTTCAAAATTAGAAATGTGCCCTGGATGAATGCCAGAACCCACTGTACAACTACAAGAACGGACGTTTCTGTGAGACGCACCTGGATCTGCGCAATACGTGCGGAATTGTTCCCTGTGGACGTTTGGTTCATCAACCTGGCGCTCTAACATGCGATACACCGGCACATATTGCTTGGCAAAAAATGTACGAGAATCGATTCTCTCGTCTTTCTTTCCCTGGTGTACAGCGGCTCATCCGCAGACAACAAGCAGCGGCCGAGGAGGGCTCCGCTCAACAGACCCACGGACCTTCACTTCGAGTCCAACTTCAGGCTCTCGGAGATACCCCGGGAGACCAGGTGGTTCACACATTCAAGGCAAAAACAACCTACGGTCTTCAGACCGTGCAGTGGGCATGTGGAGTTCCAATCGGATGGGGGAAATGTTATCGTTCCGAAAGCGCACCCCAAGTTCTCGGAATCCTGGAAAGGATTTGGGAGGATTATCCGAATTCTAGACCGGGCTTCATCGCATATGACAGTGCATGCGACCTCCTCCGCCACATTGTTACACAGAATCCTGGAAACATTTGGCTCACCACTACCAAGTTCATTGTTGATGCTTGGCACTATATCGGTCACCGGGCTTCGGACATCCTTTGTCGGACGCGATGCAATCCTGCACCCATGGATGGGTCTCAACCGGACCTGATACTGACGGTGGAGGACGAAAATGGTGTCGTTCATCAGACCCGCGCATTCAACACAGAAACTGCTGAACAACTCAACTCATGGTTGCGTGGCTTTGAAGCGGCCCTTCAACAGATGTCCGACGTCAACTATGATTTTTTCGTTCATGTGTTGATGATGATCTATGGTGAGACCATGGAAAATCGCATATTCACGAAGGGATCAGAGCTTTCTGACGACTTTTGGGCTGCGGTCAATGGTGAAGATATGGAAACTTGAGCTGTATTTTATATGTACTCAATTATATTGCACCGAACTCACTGAAATACATATGTGGTCTGACGAAAACCACAGGAAACCGGTGGTATCCATTGGATTCTACCATTAGGGTGCAACAGTAGAAGCCCAGAGTTGCCACTGGATACTGACGATAACCCGTAACATCCATTGGATTACACTGGTAACAGGAACAAAGGCAAGCCAGTGGACGCCAGTGGAAGCCAAGGGTTCGCATCCAGAAACGTCAGAGGCCGGTGGTATCCACAGGTTCACGCCGTTAGCCCAGAGAGAGGTCATCCAACGGAGACCACAGGGAACCACCAGCCCCCAGTGGTATCCATCGGGTTTGGAACGTAGCACAGACCAGTGAAAAACAATAAAAACCCGTGGATATTGTCAGTTGACAAAGCAAATATAACTTGCAGGAATGGGAACATAAGTAGAGCGAGTTCAAATTGAAGCTCGGAATGCCATGAAATACATTGGAAACCCTAGGAAGCCCACCAGACTTGAGGAGTAATGGATACCAGTGAGGTCCAATGGCAACTGGTGAGGATAGTGCGAGTGGAAGAGGAAAAAAAATAAGAGCGGGAAAGGTGATGGCATCCGGTGGAAATCATGGGCAGACGGTGGTGGCTCGCGGCAGCGTCTAGACGCCGGTAGATGCCGGTGCGGGCCTTCGGCCCGCATCGGCATGTGCACTCCGCGCATATTACTGGATTTTTTAAAGCATTTTCAGGCCTATTTGGGCAAGAAATTCTGACCGTCACTGTCACCAAGGCGTCTCAAGCCTGTACACACATTGAGACACTTTGAACGTCTTGGGACTGATTACAAGCCACCTGGCCAGTGGCTTAAGACCGGTTGCAATCCCGCCCAAGCCGCCAATCCGTCCCAATCCGTTGCAACTGATTAGGTATTTTTCTGACACAGGTGCTCAGCAAACTAGTCAATGTGCGCCAGTGCATCCTCCACGGCAGCGCGGAGCTCTTGGAGTGGACACCCCCCTTTCCCACAATAGGCCCTGTGTTCTTGGACTTCCTCGCACGTCAGCTGCTGCGGGAGCTTCATGTCAAGGGCATCGAAGAAATCCCACTTGACATAATTTTGTGACTGGGGGCAGCGGAGCTTCTGCTGTATTTCTTCTTAATGAGCATACAAGTAGACGCTGATATCGTGGCTCTGACCTGCTTGATTTCGTCCTGCTTGTGGACGGCCTGTTTCATGCGACTTGAAAAAATGGTACGTCGACATCTGCGCATTTTGCATTTTCCTGACCTTATGCTTACTCTCGAGGTATTGCTCCGGCTCAGGGCTTGCATTTACTTATTCGCCCCGTTCATCAATCGCTGGATTGAACCAATCCCACCTGCCGTCGCTGGCTTCGTCCTTGGACCGCCTCTTCCAACCTTCCCGGCCATGTTTCAATCTTGCGCCACAGCAGACATTCATGGACATCATCGGGAGAGTGACCTTACCCTGTCGCTGGAAATACCACTGTGCCTCTCGGTGCTGTCGGACCCTCGTGCCCATTTTTTCCTGTGGTCGAGTGAAGTAATCCTCCGACCGGATTGTGAGTCGAAGAAACTGTCTGATGAATGATTCCATGCTATGTTCCGTACATCGTGTCTGACTCTACCTTCAATGTACTGTACGATGTGTGGGATGTGTGATAAAGTTCATTTGAGGCTCTTTTCCCTGACGAATCATTCCTTGAGGTCTCCACATCTAAACTTGTTGGAGTTGGGGTTTTCGACACATACAAATCCCAGTTTATTCAATCACCCTCGGTACATCGTCAATTTTCTCAATTATTCAAACATCTCCGAAATCTGGTGCTCATTGTAGTCCGATCACTCTCCGGGGCAGTCGGGCTGAAGATCGCCTGTGGTGCCTGGCATCTAGTCAGCAGCGGAAATGTTCGCAGCAAATAATGGGTTGCTCACATCGTGCGACCTATGCCGTTCTGAGATGAGCACACCTCAAGTGTTATCATTGCATAGACATACCTCCTCATGCACAGGCAGGGGGTTAGACATGACGGCCGGAATGATGGCGAAGATGAGAGCAACGAGGATGCACTTTAGTCCTTGCATTATCGAGTGAAATGGGTATGTGATGGATATTGGCACTTTTGGGTAGATAGGCAATTATTTACCTCGTGTTTCAGCCTACATGCCTCGTATTTAGTATTTATTTCTCACGGTTCAAGTCACTGCCTTTCTGACTCAGGTCCCGCAATTCCAGTGCTTGGCAGTGCAGGTTGGAGTCACTTCGAGTCAGTCTGAGTCATTTGATTGTGACTCACTCAGTAGCTAGCAGTATATAAGAGGATTTACCTCTGCTTGTAGGAAATCTTATCATCTTACTACTTGCAATCCAACCACCGTGAAACCTTCACTTACCGCTACCTGCGTGATACTCAACCCGGGCCGCCAGCGCTCATCTATTCTTTTTGCTTTGACAGCAGCCTTACATATTTGAACTACGACGCTAGCTCTGGTTTAAATCTAAGACTTCATTGGTGAAAGCTTGTGTGTGACTGATTATATAAAGGTTCCAGTATTTGAACCCAAATATAAGTCATATTCCCTCTTGGAAAGGTATTACATTCAGTAAGACCAATCCATTCAAGGTTATCGCTTACCCCGCGATACCCATTTCTCTCACAGGGTAGCACTGGCTGGCGCAATTCGGACTGCGCGGTCTCCTTTAATATGGGAGGAACGAGGGGGCAGCTGATGCGTTGGCAACAAAGCAACAAGTCCCCGTTGATGAATGAATTGGTCGCGAAACGGCGAGTAAATGGTGGCGCCGCGCTGAGTGGAGACGGGGCGGCGCCCAATGTGATGTCCGCAGCCCTAATGAATTAAATTCGGAGCGGTGAATGACAGCGGAGCGGCGAATGAGTGTAGGGCCCGTTTGATGCCTGAAGTCCCAACGAATTGAATTCAGGACCGGTGGCTCGTGTCAGTGCGGCGAATTGCAGCGGCGGATGGCGGCGTAACAGAATCGCAGCATGCAAGCCACCCAATACATAGACAGTCTCGGCCTGTCGTTGATTTCGCTGAGCCTGTCTTTCCTCGAATACCCGGTCCGTTTACTCATCGTTGTCTCACTCCGACCCAGGCATCTTACCCCTTTCTCAGACCAGCACGTACCCTTCCCCAGAACCTTCCTTGAACAGAGCACCCAGCTGCAGGCGTTGTCCATCCGTGCAAGCCCTGCCCAAACCATGTCCATCCTGCACAATACACACTTCTCCGCAGCACTAAGCTCCACCACGATATGGGTTCCATGACCCAACGAGTCTGAGTGAGGGTGTGGCGTAGTTGGAGGATCCCCGTTCGACCACCGGAACAAAAATTTTCAAATTTACACGTCGTGAAGGAGATTTTGAGCAGCTTTGATGCCTGCGTGATAAAAATTACATTCAACCAAGGGGTGAGTGATGCGTGACGAAACACCAATATTCGCCATCGACCAAGGGGGGAGTGAAGCGTGAAGGTCGAATTGAATGTAATAATACAGTACTTAGTAGTAGCGCGGGGCGCGGCGATCCTATACCCCCGCCGTTCAAATTATTGCTACGAATCTGATTCTGCATCATTGCCGAGCATGGGCTTCAAGCTTCAAGAGTGGTCTGCACAAATTCTGAGCCGGACCCTCCCTGTGAGGCTGTGTCTCGTTTTAACCATTCCCGGGCCGGTCGCCGCGGCGGTCGGGCTGTTATGTAATTTACTACGGTGAAGCTGAAAGTGACTCGCCTTTGGCCCCGTGTCCGATGTCTCCCTCGTTGAAAGCGGCTACCGACTGTCGTCCCGGCATGGAACTCTACTCCCATGGCGCCTCCGCTGATTACTTCTATGAGCAAACCCGGTCCGTGGCCCCTCCGATTCCTGCGAGTCGCCGAGATGCAGGCAGGCATGCTGACACGTCACATACCTAGTTTTGACCTGTTCAAGTCGCCAGACACTCTGCCTCCCTCGACCCTCACCGTCGCCTTCCTCGTCGCCCTCGGCGCCCTCCTATCACGCATCAATGGGAACCGGAAAGTTCCCCGGTGCCTGGCGAAAAAACTCGACTTTCTGGTCGCGCTCAAGGCCCTGTTCAGCGTCGTCTACATCGCAGCCGCTGTAGTCATCCTCGTCTACGCCAAAAACGGGAAAAGTGCACGGGTGTTGCCAAGTGCGGGAGTTGCGGCAGCGGTGAGTCCTACATTCATTCAACAACTCACCAACTCACGCAGACTCTAGATCGCCTTTCTCGGCGCCTCGATATCCGAACACTATCAATCCATCGCGCCCAGCACCCTCACCACCCTCTATGCCATCTTTGGCACTGCGTTTTATGTGTATACAGCCCGGGGCCTATACGAGATGCAGATGCTCCCGGTGCAGCTCTATGCCAATTGTGCCGCGGCCGTGTCTCTATTTGCTCTCATCGGCATCGAGAGCAAGAGCAAGCGCAGCTTACTACTCCTGACCGACCCTGTATGTGCCTTTCTATACGTGTCTTTGCGTTCTCATGGATGCCTTCATGGATATCCCAGCCGCCCACATACGAATCGACGCTCTCCTTTCTCGTCCGACCCTTCTTCCCGCACATCTTACCGCTCCTCTACATCGGTTCCAAGCGCCGCATCAAGCTCTCCGAGCTGCGCGATATCCCGCTGTATCTCCGCGCAGACCCCGCGACGGAGAAGCTTCTGGCGGCGCTCGCAACTGGCGACGAGACGAGCAAGCGATACCTCATCAAGAGCACCTTCAAAGCGTTTGGGGCGCAATTCTTGAGCCCTGTCCTCCCGCGGTCGATCATGTTGGCCGGCACGTTCTGTACGTCTCTTGGTATCCATCACCGGACCCTGCTGATTGTGCGGGAAGCCCAAGTCACCCTGGTGGAGCAAATGATCCTGTACGTATCCGACAAGTCCATACCCACGGAGCGCGGCAGCTTCCTCATCTCGGGATACTTCGTGGTTTACGGTACCGTGTTCCAGTCGTTTAACCTACAAATAAATTTTGACTCAAACATATTTGCCTAGTTTCGTTGGCACTCTCAGACTACGTCTACTCCGAGAAAGTCAACGCCTTCATCGTCCTCTACGGCTCGGCACTCACAGGCTCCCTGTACGCGAAGACGCTGCGCCTGACGTCCATGGCGGCGCGCGAGATCGGGCAGGGCGCCGCGACGACGTATATGTCCGTTGACGTCGAGAAGGTCACATCGGGGTTCCAGACGTCCAGGAGCTCTGGGCGGCCGTCGTAACCATCATCATTGCATGCACCATGCTGTGGTACAAGGCAGGCTATGTCATGTTCGCCCCGCTCTCTTCATCATCACGCTTATCTCGTCGACGAGTGCGTATGTCCTTCCCGAATTCCCTTGTCTCTGCTCACCACATGCACCCTAGGCACGCTGGGGAGCTTCGTCGGCCCTGCCCAAAAGGCGTGGCTGGCGGCCATCGACGTCCGTATCAAGCTCCTCGTACGCCGCCCTTCCCCGTTCTCCGCGGTGCCGCTGACCCTGATGCAGACCTCCGTCCTCGGCCAACTTCTCCCCATCAAACTGGGCGCATACGAGTCGGCGCTCGCGCACAAAATCAACGCGCTCCGCAGGCTCGAGATGCAGGCGCTCCGGCGCTTCCTGACCCTCCTCGCCCTCGTGAGCACGCTCTCCAATGTCGGGTCCAGCGCGTCGTTCTTTGTCACCCTCGCCGCATACGTCGTCATGCTCGCGAATGGCTGGGGAGACCTCGCGCCGCTCGACGTCAGTCGGATTTTTACGTGCGTTCAAATTGCCTATACCTTTCTTCCGCGCGCATGCACTGAATCAATTGCGCGGCAGGCTATTCACCATCGTCACCATCCTCGGCGGTGGGTTCGATGGGTTTCGAATTTACGATGCGTGTCTGATGAAACTTCCGTTCGCAGGTCCGCTGAACAGCATCGGGCAGCAGCTCCCCGGGCTCTTCGCCGCCTTCGCGTCCCTCGACCGCATCCAGGGCTTCCTGCAGCTGCCCGAGCGGGCCGACTCCTTACAGGATTCGGTGGAAGCCGACCTGGTCGATGTCAGCGAAGACGGCGTCAAGGTCTCCACCGTCCAAGTGTCCCTTAAAGGGTGCACGTTTGGGTGGGACGACAAGACGCAGGTTCTGCGCGACATTACGCTCGAGCTGGCTCCGCGGGAGCTGCACATGGTTGTCGGATCCGTCGCTAGTGTGAGATCATTTAGCGCTGATTAGCTAGTTCCGTGACGCTGATGGACTGCGCAGGGAAAATCCAGCCTCCTAATGTCGATACTGGACGAGACGAGACTCGTTGACGGGGTTTTAGCAGTCAAAGCACACAAGGTGCGCGCACGCCGTCCGGGTCAAATCGCGTCTCAGTGCCCGCCGTCTAGATCGCACTCGCGAGCCAAACACCGTTCATCTACCCGGGGACGCTCCGCGCCAGTTGAGTCTGTTTTCACTTTGCGGAATAGGCGCGTAACATGCTGTAACAGACATCCTCCTCGACAGCCCGTTCGACGAGGAGTTCTACGACCAGGTGATCCACGCGTGCGGGCTTCGCCAAGATATCGAGGCTCTTCCGCAGCGCGATCTAGTGAAACTCGGGGAAAAGGGTGCGCTTCGTTCGCAGATTCACGCTTTGCTTGAAGTGCTGAAATATGCTATGTTCTAGGAGCTACGCTTTCTGGCGGGCAGCGCCAGAGACTGGTAGGCTGTTTTGATGTCGTTAACTGATGCCGCTCATGATTGACAGGCGATCGCGCGCGCTGTTTATGCGCGTGCGGATCTTGTCTTGTTGGACGACGTGTTCAGTGCGCTGGATGGCGAGACCGAGGCGCACGGTGGGGAGCATATCCAACGCGTGATTTGAGACGCTTATCGCGTCCCCAGTCTTTGCGTCTCTGTTCGGTTCGGACGGAATGCTCAAGGGCAAGGTGCGTGACGAGACAGAGAGTGTAAAGGCGCAGCACCTTATGTCGCATCTCAGATGACAGTCCTCGTAACGCACGGGGTGCATCACCTCCCGAGCGCCGACAAGGTCATCGTCATGGACTCGGGCAGCATCGCGCATTTTGGCTCGTTCGAGGAAGTGCGTGATGCGGGCGCGAAGTTCGCATTGGCTTCCACTGCTGTGGACGCCGACGCCGCCGGTAAAAGCCGGGTAGGGACCGCGCAAAATGCGACGGAAGCCACCGTGGTCGACGAGGAGAAGGAGGAGGAGGAGGCGTGGATCTCTGAGCAGGCGTCGCGGCGCGGTGCCTACGCGTTCTACGCCAAGTGCACCGGCGTCCTGCAGACCAGCGGCCTGCTCACGCTCATCACTGCGTGGAGCAGCGTTGGCCTATTTGCAACGGCGTATCTATCGAGTGAGTGGCTTCTCGATCCCTGGGCCTGTCATAGACCTTTCCAGTGCTCGCGTCCAGCTCGGGGGACCACCTGGGGCTCTGGGTAGCCGGATACGGCGGGATTGTTGCCCTCAAGTGCGTGAATTTTCTACCCTGCTTTCATCAACCAACGCACCCTGCAGTCTTTCGTTCATGGCGATGACCTTCCTTTTCTTCGGGTACGCGTTGGCAGGGTTCACCGCGCCCAACATACTTACCGTGTGTTTGGATCCCCTTCTCTTTTGGTCCGTGGTTGATATTCTTCCCAGGTTGAACTTGCGGGCGTCCTGGCGTCTCCGATTTCTTGGATCACCAAGAATCCCGTGGGGCGGATCTTAAATCGGTATGGCGAATCCATGCTTTACTGATATACACTGATGTGTGTTTCAAGATTCTCTCAAGATATCCAAGTTGCTGATCTGGAGTTCCCTTTTGCCTTTACCAATTTCGCAATCAACGTCCTCGGCACGATCGGAACCTTCGTCTTCATTACGCTCGCGACGCCGTTGCTAGCATTCGCTGTGCCAACCCTGGCTGTTGTGGGGTTCTACTCCTTGCGATTTTATCTTGTAACGAGCAAGGTAGATCTACCGGCCTCACGTATCTCTAATATCTCACGCAACTTTCAGCAACTCCGTCGACTTGAACTCGGGTCGAAGTCTCCGGTCTGTTGTTCTGAGACTCGTTGGTGATACGCTGACATTCTTTCTCCTCAGCTCTATACACTGTTCGGCACTACAGTATCTGGTCTTATGACCGTGCGGGCCTATCGCGCACAGGGGTATTTCCGCGCACAGAACTCCTTGTTCGTGAATGAATCCCAAGGGGCCCTTCACCATCGACTCGCAGGTCAACTCTTCCTCCGGGTGTTCTTGTTGTGGTTCCAAACCATCCTCGCGTGCAGTGTTGCAGTATTAACCGTTTGGTTGAGAGACACCACGTCGGCAGCCTTTCTGGGTATTGCGCTCTCAAGGTGTGTGAACCCTTGCGCGATTCATTTCCATTTCCATTTAAATGACGTTTTCAGACTGATGGGCTGGGAATGTTGTTGTCGCATCTACTCACTAGCTTCGCCTCCGTGGAGAATGGTAGTATTGCGATTGACCGGATCCAGGAGTACGCCAACTTGCCCGCGGAGGAGAAATCCAGCATGGCAAATGAGATCACGAGCAGTGACCTGTCGGCCTGGCCGTCCACTGGCAGCTTGGTTTTCTCGGACTTTTCTATGAAATATCGGTATGGTTCGCCGTTCTGGCGCATAAATCATCTCAGGCGCGCATCCTTTAGCGACGACCTTCCGCCGGCCCTTAAAAATCTTTCGTTCGCGGTAGAAGGTGGGCTCAAGATCGGTATCTGTGGCCGGTAATCTTCTCTGCTTTTTAGACGAAAGCCCCTTGCTAATCCGACCGGTTCTCAGCACCGGCTCTGGGAAGTCCTCCACTGTGCTTTCTCTGTTCCGAGGGGTTGATCAGCATCTCGTGACCGGCAAGATCGTGATCGACGGCATCGATATTTCAACCGTTCCTCTCAAAACGCTTCGCGAGTCAATGAGGTACGTCGGTCGCGCTTTACGGCCATGGGCCTGAGTTCAGCTTCTTCCATTAGCATTGTCACACAGGATCCATTCCTGTGGCATGGATCGATTCGCGAAAACCTTGACATTATTAATGAGCGCACTGACGCCGAGATTTGGGAAACGCTGAAACTCGTCGAGATGCACGACGCAATTTCCACTTTGGTGAGTGCTTTAACTCTCATCCTTGTCCGTGGCTTACGTACATATGGTGTCCAGGATGATAAGCTAGATCATCTGGTGGTCGACGAGGAAAGCTTCTCGAAGGGTCAACGGCAGCTACTCTGTCTCGCCAGGGCTTTGTTAAGAAACAAGAAAATCATCGTCCTCGATGAGTCCACCTCAAGGCGAGTGCGCTTGTAACGCATTCAATAACTATTACTTACGTGGGTTTTGAACGGCAGCATGGACCACATCACGGACGAGAAGATCCGGCATGTGGTGGATTCGCAGATGAAAGGCTTCACAGTGATCGCCATCGCCCATCGTATATGTGCGTCTTGCAGCTCGTTTCCCGCGATACTCTGACCATCTATACCTTCAGCGACCATTGTCAACTACGACAAGGTGCGTGCGCTCACAAAGTTCTCGACTCAAATCACTCACCGTGTTCGCTCAGATCCTGGTCCTAGACAGTGGCTGCATCGCCGAGTTCGACGACCCTACAGTGCTACTTTCCCAACCCGAATCACGCTTCGCTCGGCTTGCTGCCACTCAAGGTATTTATCATCCCGACTTTGTTCCCAAGGGCGCCGCGGTCAAGGGGCTCAGTGATGGAACAGTCATGGTGGTTACAGAGGATCTCGTAGATATGTAGAACCTTCAGTCGAGAACAGTATGGGAAAATCGAAGAAGTCCACAGTCTACTCGCGACCACGGCCACTACTGACCCACCAACATTTTGACCCCAGCCGCTGCGTCAGGGAGCGTGACGCGGAAGACCAAGAACTGGTTATCGACGTCCTCGCCTGCACATCGAACGGCACGCCGAGCGAGACGTCCTGCGTGCTGACTCCCGGAGTCGCTTTTAAGCAAATGTTGTTCTAGGAACCCAGGCACGGCCGATGCCGGTGCCGAAACTTTTGATTTTGCGCCGGCTTCAACTGCTAATCACTTCAAATTCATTTCTGGATACCCTGAAGCCTCGTGATTCTCAAGAGTGGCCCTAAGTGCTGTGGACGATGTTTTTGCTTTATACTGAGCTCATTTCCGCCAGGCGAGTCAAGCAGTCAGAGTGCGACGCGCGTCAATCGAACGCTTCAACAGATTCGGAGCCTGCCGTCCGGCACTCTCCAGATTAATAGCGGGCACCCACTGATCGCGCCGGCGAAGACCTTGCTTGATCATGAGGCAGTTTGAAGATGAGGCAAGACTTTTCGGGCGGAAGTCTCGGGCAGGAACTGGTTCATACGGATTATCATTTTGGAACAACTCGGCTTATACGGCAAACTGGAAAACTTGATTATGTGTTCGTACTGGCAATGACTATATGGTTGTAAATTGAGTCGTGACGGAAAGGCGTCTGCTTTACGCAGCAGCAGTGGGGGATAGATACTTGTCCACCGTGGTCAGAACCCGCGGATCCACCTTCCCCAACGTCTCGACCAACTCATCCTGGAATGAATTAGCACGCACGGCCGCAAATACAAATGAGAAGGGCCTACCCAAATACGATCCTGCGCCTTCTGGCCCTCGGCACTGATGACGAAGTCGCTCGGCTCTTCGGTCCTGGATTGGTTGATGTACTGCCCGCGCAGCTTGTCGAGGCTCTCGGGCAGCCCGACCGCGCCAAAAACGAGTTGTCGTGCGCCCTCTTCGGCGGTGAAGGCGAAGATGCGGTGCATGAGACGCATGATGAGCGCCTGGACGCCCGACAGGGGCCGGTTGAGCTCGGAGTAGCAGAAGCCCGGGTTGATGGCGGTGACGATGAGCGGGGCGGCGGGCGCGAGGCGCGCGTTGAGCGCGCGGACGAAGAACACGTTCAGCACTGCGGCGTGGGGGGGTAAGCATCAAGAGGCGCCGCGTTGGGGAGACGCACGCTTCGTGAGCAGGTAGCGACTCCGCATGACTCTGGACGGTTCGGCAGATGAGTAACAGCGCGCGCGCGGTCGGAGAAGAAGCGTACTTGGGGGTGCAGTACGCGGCGCTGCCGAATGTGGCGAGCATGTCGCCCCCATCGGAGACGTCCTTGGGGATGGTGGTAAAGTGGTGTACCTCGCTAGCAACGACCGCAAGGCGGGGGACGGTAGAGTACTGCTGAGCTGTGCGCATCATGTGCGGAAGCAGCAAGAACGCCAGCAGCGGCGTGGACATGCAGTTTACTTGGAATCTGGCGATGATCTATCAGCTTTAAGGGAATAAACAGGTGAGATTAACCAACGCGGTCTCCATGCCGTCTTTGGACGCTTCGTATGCGGTAGGCGCAACGCCGGCGTTTTCGACGAGGATGTCCAGCCGCCCACCATCCTGCTCGAACTTGTCTGCGAAACTTTTCACAGACGCAAAGTCCGCCAGGTCAATGATCCACAACTCGGCATTCTTGAACCCTGTAGCGGCCTTCACCTCTGCCATTCCGCAAGTCAGCCGTGAATTAGTTGAATGGCTGGCGAAAACATACGCTCGAGTGCCGCCTGGCCCTTGCTTTGGCTTCGGCATGCGAGAATAAGGCGCCCAGGATTCATCCGTGCAAAGTGCTTCGTGGCTTCAAAGCCTAGCCCAGTGTTGGCGCCCAGCACAATGACGGTTTTGCCCGTTAGATCTGCTTTTGCCACCGGCGGCAGCTTTGCAAACTGGCCTTTGATCAACGCCCAAATAGATAATTTCATTGTGCCGCAGTGCGTTATAGGAGGAAGAGGAAGGGGTGGATGGGTGGAGTCGACGGAGCTACTTTTTCTTATAAAGGTCAGAAAGAATCAAAGATGATCCTGCGGCCATCAAACGCGTCAGCCAAAGAGCCGTGTTAGCTGAACTTAAATTCAAAAGAGCCGTGTTTCCGACTTCGCTAGAGAATCGGATCATAATTACGTCACACGCGCGTCGCGATCGGCTCAGTAAAGCCGGCAGAATCACAGGGCGTTTTCGCCGCAAGCCTCCCACCTATGCCCGCTGTCTGAACTTCCCCAATCCTCCCCGCTCTCCAACCCAAAAAGCAATGGATTTTGAGCGCTGGGCCGGTCAAGGGGTCCAAAGAGGAATTTCCTCACCCTCGGGCCATTTTGTGTTAGGGATCGGATGCTGCGCGGGCTTAATTACTGTACTATTTCAACCAAGTATTCAGTCACTGGTCACAGAGGCCGCTGAATTGAAGGCTTTTCAATTGTGTCACGGGTCACCAGGGACATTGAACACTTGGCCGTTTCATGTTTTCATAGGGCCAAAAATCCAAAATTTTCTCAGCCCAGCACGTTCCCTGGGAGAGTGCCCGCACTTTGCGCTAAAAACGAAGACCATACACTGCAAAAGGAGTAATTTATGAGTATTTCGAGGGCCTACTACATTATTCAATGCTCCTCCTTGCTGAAAAATCCAGAACTGTTGGGAGCCTTCCCAGCGAGGCGTTGGGGTAGGCCGCGGGAGGGTGAAATCCAGAAGAGTGTGTAAGGAGATGTGCAAGATCCATGATGCAATTGCGGCAGGCCTAGTGAAGTCGGCCGTGCAAACATGACATGGTCACATGGGGTGGGATATCCTTCCAGCCTTTGCCCTGAGGGACCCAGGCGGTTCGGTCAAATGCAGTCATGGTGTTCCGAGGAGGGTCACATCGTGAAAAGCTTGGAAAAAAAATACTAAAATGAAGGGTGATTGTCAGTCGTGATTGACTCATGGATTAATGTGAATTTCGGGCTGAATCCGACTCATTTGAGCTCAAAATCACGTTGATCTCCTGTATATGGCGGCTGCCAGGGGTAAATCTCTTTTGAATACTGGAACAAATGAACACTTGAAATAGTGGTCACAGGTCCCAGCCAACTTTGAATTGATGGCATTTGAATACTTGCGGTCACTGGTCACAACCCTTGAATACTTGGTCGAAATAGTACAGTATCTCCGAGACAAAAACCGACGTCCGATATGTGCGGTATTGGACTGAGGCTTGAATATCATAAAAAACGGGGACTGACGATAAATATTAAACAAGTGATAAGATACGATGCTAGAATGCGCAAACGGAATGAATGAACCGCGGACGCGAACGAGAGGGGAATATATATAAAAAATCCGATCAGGGAATGGCGAACCGCTCTAGCATCTCATAAAGCTCACATCCACGTTCTGGATCTGGAGCACGTCCGCGGCCAGCGCCTCCAAGTCGGGGACCACAACTTCAACGCGGAACTCCACCCGATACGGAAGGAATGCCCCGCCGAACGCGAAGAATGCGCGCGCCGCTTCCGCACCGGTGAATTGTAGGCGCAGAGTTTTGAGGTTGGTGCACGGCTCAAGGAGGAGCGGGAGGAGCGACTCATCTGCGGGTCTCTCAGGTTATTATTACGCGCAGAAGGACACACGTGAAGACGCACCGAGCGGGCTGCCAATGAATGCGAGGTCGAGCACGTGGAGCGCAGCGCCGCGCGCGGTGAGGTACTCGGCGAGGGAATGCACGTCGGCCGCGCTCAGGAGATCTGCCGTGAGGATTTGGGTGCTGATGCCGATGGCGAGCCATCCGAGGAGCGCGAGCGGGGAGGCGCGAATGGTGAGCGTGTGTAGATGCGCAAAGGGTGCGTCCGCGTGGGGAGGGCCGCGGTATGGAACGGCCGCGACGCCCTCGAGCGTGAGGTGCGTCAGGCAGGGCAGCATGTCTGCCACGTCGAGGAGACACGCACCCACGCAGAGGCGCGTGAGGGTGAGATTCTCGACGCCTCTTAGTGCGTCCAGGAGCGCCCACGGCAGGTCCGATAGCGTAAGCGTGCGGACGTGCTGGAGCTGGCCCGCACGCGGGACGAGCGCGAGCAGCGTTTGAGGTGTGGGCGCGGGCCGCGGACCTGGATGGGCGCGAGCGCATCTGGGAAGTCGAGGGTGCGCACGGCGGGGGAAATTGTGCCATGGAGGCTCGCGAGGAGAATGTCCAGGCACGCAGCGCGGTACGGGGACTTTTGGGAGAGGGCGAGGGATCCGAAAGCGTGGAAGCGGCTTGCGGGCACCCAGGTACGACAGACAAGAGCGCAAGCAAGGAGCGCTTCGGGATCGTCGTGCAGGTGGTCAATTATGTCGTCCCAGAGCTCGCTGGGCAGTGCGAGCCGCGAGACCGACATGGGATGGGAGCGAAGTGAGGAAAAACCCTCGCGAATTTAGTGCCGTGATACAGTATATATGCACCATTGTCCTGTCTGATCCACGTGTGAACAATGGCGGTGACTCGAACGAATACTGCCGTGAGATCGATCGCCGCCAAGAAACCCAGAAGAGTTTGAGACGGCTGGAAGTAATTGGAGGTAACGGGCTGGAGTCATATTTCTTGAGAAACCAGAAACCGAACGTGCTCGGGATGAAGCCCTGTAGCGGGGTCGGTTCGATATCCCGCGCTTGGACCGCAATAAAACGTGGCAAAAGATCGGGATCAATGAGTCACGATCGCTTGACTGAACCGGAATATTCCGGGGTTTTAAACTCCGATCGGCCTGAGTTTTCTGCGATCGACTGTGGGCTCAAGTGAGTTGCAAGTGAGTCAACTCTAGCCTGTTCGACATGGTAAATTACATTCAATGAAGAGAGCCCCACAGATGAACGCGCGGCACGATGCTATATGCCGCCGGGAACCTGGGCACCTTAATAGTTTTTGATTATTGATGCTTGTACTCAACGCTTCCCGCAGGTCCGAGTGCACTCAATGGAGAGCATGCATCCTGGAAACAGGTGGATACAACTTGCACGAATTTCCGTCCGGTGTTGATTGCTTGGTGAATTTATTTTCGTGAGTACTCCCCAAAAGGCAATTGACAGGGTACCTGGGCAGTTGTTTAAACGCATGGCCACCGGTCATATATCCGGGCCCACAATATCTAAGAATGTCAGAAAGGTCTATGTGCTCTAGTAAAGATGTTCAAATGACGCATGAGACACATAAAAGTGGTAGAACAAGGTGAGGATTAGGAGGCCTACAGCCAGTTTGGTCCATACCCTGAGCATACGAGTGTCGTGTGGCAGCCAGAGAAGAGGGATGAACAAAAGAAGTTCCTAACAGCTTCATAGAAGAGATGGGAATGTACCTGGGCCAGTTGGACCACTTCCGGATGCCATTGTTGGGAACCCGATACATGTATTTGTTTCTCGGCATTATGAAAATCGGCAATTTGCTGTAAGCGAAGCCAGTGCACGGCAGGTAAAATGGATAAAATATCTCGATACCGGTCGGAGTGAGGTATCATCCGTAAATACCCCTCAAGCACCGCGGAGCATTAGCGTTGCCCAATGGCCCAGTAAACAGTTCACCAGATTAGTGCTGTCCATAATATGATATTAATATGATTTTTGCCATATCATATTATATCCATATCATATTGGATGACTTCCCGTAAGCATAGAATATTCCTCGCGTATTTCTGAGCTTGTTTGAGAGTGCCAGTGATGGCATCAAACCATAAGAAATTCAAGTCGTCTACCGCAGACCCGCATTCCCATAAAAAAGAATAAATAAATCCAACTCCTCTTCAGCCTTGGAGAAGAGCCGGAATGCACTCCGATTGGTAGTGAGAGGTTACTTGATTTTTCACGACATGAATCAGCGGCCTGGTGGTTGAGGAAGAGGGTGAAGAGTGGACATTTGATGCCAAAACATTTTATTCCGTCTGATAAAATCTGTAGGGGGGGTAGGGATCCCTCTGCAGACTTTCTTAGATTCAGAATAAATCTTGAATGCTTTTGGGTTGCCCACTGATGGGGTCCTGACAGCTGCTTCGGCAGTGGCGGCGGCAAGAGAATAAATATTCCCGGGAATTTATCTATGCTTACGGGAAGTCACCCATTATGCCCTCAGCCTCCGTATTGTATTTGTATTATATTATCTGCATATGTATTAATACGTATTAGAATATATCAATAATATACTAATAATATTCCGTGAGGTTGGTGTTCTGAGCAGTCCTAGAATCGAGACCCTGGAAAAGTTCATATATCAGCTATTATTCCGCCACAATACACATAGATAAGTTCTGTTGGCAGACCAACATCTCTAGTCACTCCAGGATTGCAAGAATCTCCAGTGCATGAATGTTTGATAGGGGTGAATTGCCATTTTGAGCAATTGTCCAGAATTTGCCGCTGTTTTCGGTGATTTTCGGGCCTGCTGAGACCGGAAATGATTTTCTCACGGCCTCGATAGCATCAGCTAATCGAAAATTTCGCATGATCTGGGTGCCAGATGGAAGTTTATGGCCTACCATAATACGGAAATAATATGATAATATACTGAGCATCATATCATATTATATTCATATCATATCATATTATATTATGCCATATTAATATTATGTAGGTTGTCCCAGAGCCATATCGTATTCGTAGTATCATTAATATATTAATAATATATTATTCCGTATTATATTAATGGACAGCACTACGCCAGATAGATCGATTTCGCATTGGTGGCACAGGTTGTCAGCTGAATAGCGGGGGTGAGGGTAGCTGCGCAGCCAAGTCGACCATGTCACTGGAAAGCCAGGCGTTGTTAGTGCAGAACGAGCACTTAATGTTGTGGATCGGAGCAAAACTGATCAAGTTCTTGGGTGTTCTTGTTTTGCTTATCAAGGAAATGATGAGATCGGTGTCCGGACCGTCCATCAACGGCGGCTAACTTTCGATCACTTAGCCGGAATTTCCCGAAACTTGGTACAAACCAACATTTGAGGTCCCTTTACATGTTCTGAGTATAAAATTTGGGATATTCCTGGTTCCGGTTTACCGGTTCCAGGTCTCAGATCAGTAAAGAGCTTATCCGTCTGTCCTTTTTACGACTTATGTCCGTCTGTGGGTGTCTGTAGTTTGTAAGCATGTCAAATCAGCAACGGTAACTAAGCATGTCGTCAAGCAGTCACTCGTTGGTCGCTCGTTCGACTCCCATACAAATCATGCTTTAAAATACTCTCATTATTTTACTCAACCAATTTCTGAGTCGAGATCATGCGCCGCGTGTGCCGCGAGAAGCGACCGGAGGTCGGCGATGAGTGGCTAAGGGCGGCATGACATTAATATGGTATCTCAGCCAGAGAAGGAACCAGGGCTGCCCGGAGGGCCCTATCTATAACCATGTGCTTCAGGGATTTAAGTCAAATGCCAAGCTTCCCCGTCTGCCCAGCTAGGTGGCGGCATATAGTATACGATCTCGCAGCTTCCGAATATGTTTTTAGCCGATGTGCGCAAAGTTCACGAACTGGGCATCCATTGAGAACTCCTCGGGTGATCGGAAGTGATTCGGTGCGCTGTGCGCTTACAGCTACCAGAAAATCAAAGTCGACGAAAAGTCGATCAACCCTTGACCACTGGCAATTTGGATGCAACCACTCCCGCGATCACAGGTGTGCGCGAGGGCGACACGTCTGTCCTCGAAGTACCAGTTCCAGTTGCAGTTTGCGTGGCCCGGACTGAATCCAGGAATTTCGTCTCTGGGATATCATTCATATGAGCCGAAGGCCACTCCGCGAGACCACGAAACTCACGAACTGCTATAAATGTTGCCACCGTTGCTGTCCCTTCGGGTGACGCGTCGTCTGTGATTTCCCAAACAGATGGGTAGCTGACATTCGTTCCATTCCATTCCAGACCTCTGTTCCCCCACCATGTGTCGTTAACCTGAACTGTAAGGACCCCTGCTAACCCAGTGACAAGTCCTTTGAAAAACAAAGCCACCTGTTGTTCGTCTATCCTCTATATCAAGGGGAATGCCAGCCGTGAGCTGAGGCGTCAGCCAATTCCCTATGAGGGGCTTTACATCTGGGACGATGGCGAGCATACATGACATACAAACATATGTGGTACATATCCCTGCCCTGAGGAATACTGTACATACCTGTATGGCAGCAATGGTCACAGTCACGGTAGGTTCCGTTGTTTTTCGGCTGGTCACAGTCACGATAGGGTTGGTTGCTTGAAAAAGCATGATATTGAAAAGGAAAATCGTGAAAAATCGTGAAAAATCGTAAAAAATAATTAGAGTTCCCCAAGAGCTTCTAATTGTCATTGTCCGGGTCATAATCGTCGCCCGAGTTTAAAAATTGGCCAAGTCCCCATTGCATCTTTGGGCAACGGTCACGATCACGGTCGGCCTCGTTGCCTGAAAAAGAGGCAGCATCAATGCCACAGTGCTTTGGCGGTTGCTCCCATACAGTTATGTACAGTAATCGTGTCGGAGCTCGGCTAGCATGAAGTGACATTGCTTCCATCGGTGTTGCAGAAGGCCTTAGCTTCCTCTATTGCCCAAGCGTCGAACAGCATTATTCCTGCCTGGAAGAGTTTTTGAATGCGGAGTGTGGAAATGGAATGGTTGCGGTCTGATGAAGAGTTGGGAACTGGGTAAGGGTAACAGCCCCCGATCGCGAATGACATGCACTACAAGCCAAAAACCAAAGTTAGCACGGTGATACTTCACAGTGTTACTGATCTCACTGCCCAGTGATACCATTATAAAAGGAGTTGTTCAAGTCGGTCTAATACTATATACATCCGCCTCTTTGGATCATATATATTTATGCCGGACTCGAGACCCGCTCGATTTACTCTATGTCGGACCACGTCCGGGCTTGGGAGAGCTGACTTACTCTATTCTGCGGACCAGGTTGGGGTTCATTTTTGGGGGCTGTTTCACTCTACGAACCGAGTTCAACCCGAGTGACCGGGGACCTCTGCTCTGCGGTCTGCGTAGAAGTGCAAGGGGGACCAAGTAAACGACGGATAAAGGAAGCGGTTAGCGGTTAGGATGGTAACTAGATGAATTGTTCAATCTATTTCTCTCTCCCATACATATAAATGCCTTCCAAAGATCACAACAATACTGTTTATCTACATACCCAACACTAGTTTAGCTAGTAGTACTGCTGTGTAGCCCTCATGGCCAGGTACAGAAAATTAGAATTCAAGTTCAAGTTCAAGTTCAAGTTCAAGTACATCTGCTGTCAAGAGAATGGTCAAGATGGTCCAAGTTATTGGTAATGGCGTTGATGACCTCTTCGGCGGTTGTGGCGGATGTGAAGGTGGGAAAAGACATGATCCGGGAAATATATGGTCAGCACACATTGTTGTTGACTTTGTACTGAGAAAAGGCACTCACCTCAGCCATTTGATTCAAGAAGTCAGACAGAGTGCAACGCGCGTCGATCGGCGATTTACGACTCTTCAACAGATTCGTAGTCTGCCGTTCGGCACTCTCCAGATCAATAGTGGGCCCCGACTAACCGCGTCAGCAACTTGAAAGTCCCTTGCTTGAGGCAATTAAAGACCGGGCATCGTTCAGGGGAATCCGAACTTGTTTCAATCTGGACGGGCAAGCAAGCCAACGCGCTGGATAAATGCATTATGCCATCATAATTCCGGGCACTCATCCGGTAAACTGGTTGAAAACTTCGTCCGTACTGGCAATTAGTCGGCCGTGTAAAGTGTGAAGTGACTCGTAAAAAAAGGGCGTGTGCTTTAAGCAGCAGCAGTGGGGAATAGGTATTTGTCTATAGTCATCAGAACGCGCGGAGCCACCTTCCCCAACGTCTCAACCAGCTCATCCTGGGATAAACCAGCACGGCCGCCAATTGGCCCTCAGCACTGATGACGAAGTCGCATGCCTCTTCGGTCCTGGAGTAGTTAATGTATCTTATCTCATTTCTGTCGGTCAGCGATGGGGCTGCATCCAATATTAACGGTAGGATCGGTTGAAGCGTAAGAAGAATGAAGGCAAGAATATTGTGAACTAAACCGAAGGGTGCGCCTCATGAACGCGACGTTGGTCGCGTCGTCGAGTAAGGGGTCTCCTCCTGGATGAATTTGGAAATATGTATGGCCGAGCTTCAAGTTCAAAAGACTTGGAAGGATATGAAATGGAGGTATATGCTCCCGGGTGCTTCCCGTATCAACGTGTGTCGAGTATCGGGAGAAATAGCCTCTTGGAGATTAAGCCGAATAGGATCAACGCCGATATGTGAAGGCGGATTCCATCACCAAATCTGGAAAAAACTTGCGAGCGCCGACAAGCGCTTGTGATCTCCACAATCCAAACAATCCTCACAAGTATTGTGAACCGGATCGCAACCGCGTATAACCGCAGATCTGCATGTGTGACGATCGTCGATTGGACAATCATTGTGATGGTTGTCTGCGTTATGAGCGAAGATAAGGGCTTTCCGTACTTGTACAAGGGTATGCTGGTATTGGGATATGATTCGGGGTATGGCTTTCAGTTGTGGATTTGGACGGTTGCGAAATGGGAGAATCATATAATATTTTTGCGCCAGAAACAATAAAATGTCTATATTAATTAAACCTCACCTCACGACCAGCACGAGCAGCACGTAACAAGGCCACAGAGGATGTCGCCCTCGATCCGCCCTCATATAAGGCCCATTGAGGAGTCGTACCAAAGACATTGCTGTCAATCGTGTCAGGGAAGGTCTCTGTGGCGGGCACAAATCACGTACGTGTTCCAAAAGTCCAAAAGGCGGTTGACGTCGGCACACGCGCGAGGGCCAGGGGGGAATTCGAAGTACTCCACAATATTGTTGTAGAACGTTATGTGGTCGAATGCGCCGTCGCTCTCGTCCCAATGATTGGCATCCGAAAGAGCGACACGATACTGTGAAATCTGTCAGCGAGGGAATGCGAGGGAATACAATTTACATACCTGGACTGCCGCATAACCGATGGAGCATCCGGTGACCGCCTTCAATCCAATAATGGCAGCTACGTTCCGCTTCGACATGCTGCCAACCTTCTTGGATACCTTCTTGAGCGGTTGCTACCCGGACGGACATTTTCGCGGTCCACGCCCTTCGGCATGGTTTTCACAGACAGGGGAGAGGTAAAGATGAACTTGAAGACCTGACAACAGTGGTTAGATATGTTTATGTACAGAGGGCGCGTCGCGTACTTTGAGGAGAACAACATTCTTGAAGAGCCCGACTTCGGGTTGTTCGGGATCGAAGCCGTCTGGGGGGTAGAGGCCCCGAAACCAGCTGTCGGCAGTGACCGGATACTCGGAATCTCCCTCCCGGATGGCCGTGCGGACCCTGTGTGTCAGGTGAATAAATATCCAACACCTGATGCACCACGTACTCTTCGTCGTCCCAGTCGTAGTCGATGGGGCAAAGCAGGCGGCCGGTATCGTCGTGATAAAGGCCGCGGTTGTCCCTCGAATCGGGGTCGAGAGGTGGGTCCATCTTGGGAAAGAGAATATTGAGCCAGGGCACGATGGCCTCGCGCACATTTTTGGTATCATCTGAGTGTGCGTTACGCGCGCCGGAACGCAGCTACAAAGTGATCAATCTATAACTGTCACGCAGAATATAATAGGCTTACCGCGGCGAGGATGGGCGCCAGTTCTTCGTGGTTAGCCTCCGCAAGGGCCTTGCGAAGGGGACAATATAGCGGCAAAGCTCCTTGTACCCGTTGTGAAGCCTATTCTGCCTGCAGAGGATGTTTGTGAGATGAAGACACAAGCATTAAAAAAAAGCGAACTCCGGGGTGGGCTCGTCCTCTGCATCGTGGATCTCATCGCCGTTCATCCGGGCTTCTTCCAAGTCGCGGCGGCGGTCATCCTCTGCAATGAGGCTGTCGACGGAGTCGAAGGTCGATACGACTTTGCAGATGGCACGACCAAGGGCCGCGTAAGATTTTCTGGTAAACACGGTCAGCATATGGTAAGATAGAGGGCAAAACCATACACTTGGGCAGCAGACTTTGCTGGCGCTTGCGTCTTCTTCAGCTGGAATTCGACCTCGACGATGCGGCGCTTGCAGCGTGCGAGGATCGCGGTGATTGACTCATCGTCCGAGTCGGACTACGCCCAGGGTGATGGCGAGTGATTGATACTTGCGGGCGCCAGCATGGGTGCTCCACCAAGCTAGCCCGATGCGGTGCGGTTCAGCCCCGCTGCGACACGGGGCTATTACAGAGACAATATCAGCCAATGAGCACGTAGCGCGTAGAGAGGTACGCACCGATCGTTTTGCAGGGTCGACATCGCATCCCGAATTTCGCCATCGGATAACACTTGAGGCGAAATTGCACCTGGAAGAGGACATGTATCGTAGCAGATGAGTATTGATCGAAGAATTGGAGGGGAGGATGGGCTGTAGAGGGAGTATTATTGTGGAGACATGGAGGGAAAGGGAGAGAAACATCAACATGTTTGTGTCGGCTTGGTGCAGCAAAGAGATGCAAATAACGCGTAACCCTACCGAGTACTACTACTATGGAATACACGGATTCTTTCGCCCCACGTTCCTTGCGCTGAGGCGCCATGAAAGTTCTCGCTCTACTGGCCGTCTTCCTCATGGCTCTTTATGCCTGTTGTGCGACCTGTAACAAAACCGCTGACTCGACAAGGGGCTTGACTCGTCACCGCACTTCATGCACCAAGTACGCCACTTGGAGGATGGGCGCAGGTGCAAGACGTGTTTCCCGTGCTTCAAAATCTCCGGGAAATCAGCGTCCCCGAGCCGTGCGTATCCTCTGAATGGTGCCATAAATATATTGCTCACTTGACCCCGCCGTCCAGAATTTGGCTAGCCTAGGCAGTCGACAACGCGATATAGAGTTCGCGGGGATCCGTACAACAGCCCTTCTCAGTCTTCTGCCGGGTCAAGCCTCCTCGGCGCGCGCCCCGGGTGAAGAGGATGACTGGGAGAATTTCTATGTCATAATGTGCGCGCCATTCTTCTTGCAACGCCGATGGCTAATCTTTATTTCAGATGGGTTGACCGCGACATGTTCATGAGATACCTGGGTGATGCGGCCGGCCATATAGCACACCGCGAGTCAGTCTGGCTGGGTCAGGACGATGCGGATCTCAACGGGCTCCCTGACGAGAATGAAACGGACGCAGGCGCAGACATTCCGCCGCCGGAGGTAGTCGACATTCCTGTGGCCGATGAAGAGGATCCTCCCGAGGACGAGCCTGAGGAAGTACCGGGCGCTGAGGATTCTGACGATGCGATGGATGACGACGGTGGCGACGAAGATGTTCAATCGGATGCCGAGGATGAGGGTGATGATGGCGAGCTTGAGGGGTACGAGTCGGACGAGGAGTTCCAGTTTGCCGATGAGGGTTTCATAGATATATAATGTAGTTACTCGCTCGGAAGGCATCGCGAGCTCACCAATAATTATATAGACTCGCGATCCACTCACGACAATTATATGCCGCAGACGATGCCCTCACAACAATTGTTTGATGGTTGTGAGCGGTTATAAGCGATTGTGAGCCTCGCAATAATTGTGATGGGATCGTGATCCTTACCGGGGCAATACCTGATTTTTCCAGATTTGGTGATGTCATGATTCAACAAGTAAGAAGGGAGATGCGAGACAAGGGAGGCGTGAGCGAGCTGCGTTACGAATGCGATCAGACCGGTAGGGGATTTCAAGGGGATTTTAAGGGGTGGCCAATTTCGTCGTTGAAACAATGAGGAGCCAGGTCGAGTAGGGGAGTCGAATTGAGCCTTGCCAGTGAGCTCTCGATAAAGCACGTCCAGTGCCATCGTAGTCCTGCTTCTTGGAGAGGCACCAGGTAATTATAAGCGCGTCGAAACTCTGGCCCTTATTATTCTCAAGAACAAGATCGAATATTTGAGATGTGTATCTGGAAATGGTGAGGTGGCGGTGTACATAAGATCGGGCCGGTCGGGAACTGCCGAGCGGATCATATAACCCCGGCATCAGTTTCCACATTTTTTTCATCTTGTCCGGACCCACATTAATGCTCGCTCGTTTTCTGTCTCTCTTTTCTACCTCTACGGCTCCGCCGCCGGACGGCGTGCGCACTATTCCATGCACGGCTATGGATCTCGGGATGGTAGATCTCATCCTTACCATGGGCCTTGTCATTGATGCGCGTTTGGACGCCAAGAAGTTGCAAGAGACTCTTTCGACGGTAGTGGAGCGAAAGTTCCCCAGGGCGGGAGGGCGACTTTCGCTTAGGAATGGGGTGCGTCCCCTCAACCCGATTTATCCCCATGTCGTCGAGCATTTCCAGGTGTATGAGTTGCAGGTCCCGGATTCCTTCGGTCCTGCAGCCCCGCCAATGGTGTTCACCACGGAGGACTACGCCGAATCGTACAAGTCTGATAAACGTCCTGAAATCCCCACCCATCCCACAGGCGCGTTGCCTTCTCCGCCGGCCATCATTGCCCGTCCGGCGGAATTGGATGTATATTTGAGGAGCGTAACATGTCCCAGGTCGCTCGAGGGATTCTTAACACCTAACATGCCGCTTCTTCATGTGCATGTGGCCGTCTTCGATAATCTGACCTTTATCGGTGTCACGTCCCCGCATATTGCTTTTGACGCGCTCGGCACTGCGACCCTCCTCTCCGCCTGGACGCGCCTGCTCAACGGGGAAGAGCTAGACACCATCCCCGGCATGGATCGGGATGCGGAGCCATTTAAAACCTTCGCGGGGTCATCCTCCATTTCAGCGAAACGCGGCTGGTTCAACCTCGGGCTGTTCAACAGGCTTTCGTTTATCGCGAGGTTCGTACTGCATATCATCCAGGACTCGTCAGAGGTGCCCTACCTCGTACGTGTACCAAAAACCTTTCTTGATGGCACAAAACAAAATATCATGGACGAACTCAACCGCGAAGGGTCTAACGAGTGGGTTGGCAGCTCCGACGTGCTCATGGCGTGGTGGTTCAAGGTTTGATCTCATTGCGCCCATCAATATTTTCCGTCATTTATATTCCCCGTCCGCAGACGCTGTACACCCACCGCAAACACGACGACACGACCCCGATCCACATCCACTTCCCCGTGGACCTGCGCAACAAGCCTATCTGGGCCGACGGGGCCCCCCTCACGAGCCCGTACATCCACAACGCGGTGTCCAAAATCTCCCTTCCCCCGATCCCCGCCAACGCGTTCCAGACGGAATCCCTCGCCGCACTCGCGCTGCGCGTCCGCCGCGCCGTCAACGCGTACACCGCGGACCCCGCCGCCATCCGCGCGGACGTGCAGTGGCACTGCGCGCATCCGGGCATGACGCTCTTCCCCTGCCCGCCAGGTGCCGAGTACAACGTCCAGACCAACTGGCGCGCGGCGTGTTTTGCGGGGCTCGATTTCTCCGGTGCGCGGGCAGCGAGCCCGCCCGGCGCTGCGGCTGCAGATACCCTGGAGAGAGCTGCGCGCGTTGTGTTCGTGCACCCGATCGTTACGTCGGGCAAGAATATCCCGATGCGCGGGACGGGCGGGGTCTTGATGGACGATGAGCATGGCGTGTGGATGAGCCAGTACAGAGGGGCGAAGGATTGGGAGAGAGTTCGTCAGAGTGGAAGCCTCGTTTTTCTTTGAAACTCTGATCGTACGGTGAGCTCAACATAACTGCGGACGTGCGCGTCTAAATGTGTCCCGACGATGTAGAAATGTGCTATGTGTGGTTCTGAAATTTGATTGCCAGCCTTGCACCGATGAGGTTTCTGAATGTGCTTACCGTCAGAGGTTTTCCTTTGATCATCAAAGCTGCCCTCCTCGCCTCCGAATAGTGCCAGACTAAATTCCTTTTGTCAACTAATCGGTAGCCATGGCCCCTTGCGTCCGAATAGGCTCAGGTAGAATTGGTATAAGTAGCTCGCCCACTTTGCCCTCTTGTGCTGTGCCACGTCGCTCACAATGCTCTCCAAAATTCTTACTGCTGCCCTCTATGCTCTCACCATCGCCGGCACCGCTACTGCGTCGCAGAGACCTCTGAGGCCCGCCAGCCTCGCCGAACCTGTGCGTCGACATTTTTTTGCTCCAGAGATATCATCCACTGACCATCGGATACGGACAGGGTGCCTATCTCACCTCGGGCTTCTACGCGATCCACAACAAAGCGTATGACGGCCAGCTGGCCGCCTTCCACAAGGACGAAACGCTCCTCGTACTGCACAACGAAACAGCGCCCAAAATCCCGATCCTCGGCAAGGTCAGTACATATTCTATCGGCTTGAATCTGTTGCTGATCCATCGTATAAGTGGAAGGTGAAACAAATCGGCACTCAATACAGCTTGTTCAACGTCGGTCTCGGGCCGGGGTATTCCCCAACGTATGTATCCATCGGCTATTCCTTCTAATCGAGTGCTAAATCGGACGAATTGACCAGGAGGACGACTTCATCGTCACCGGCAACTCGGACATCTTGTTCAACGTCGAGGATGCTGGCGACAATTCATTTGTTGTGGGTGCCCTTACTATTTCCTGCATATTTTTCATTCACGCCCTGAAAAGATCAGCCAAACCAGCGAAGACGAAGAGAAGGAGATAAATATTGGACCGTTTACTCGTACTGTCAGAACGAAGTACGCAGCTGCTTCGCCCCATTTTATTTCGACTGAGCACTGCCGCCAGGTTCATCTGACCCCGCCATGTTCAGGGACGAATATTCAGAGGTCGTACAGATGACCAGCTCTGGGAATTCAGGCCCTGGTCGCAATGAGCGTCCGCTTGTGTAAAACAAAAATGGAAGGCCGACGCACGCCGTCTACTCCCAAATTTCTTTTCCGGTTTCAGGTTCTTGAGCTTCCCGCATGTGTATAGATAGTGATGGCATCTTAACACGGGACTTTTTTGTGCATTAAGGTCGACATTTTGGGCCAGTGGCCCGGATAATAAATTGCGGTTTTCTTAGGCTTTCGCGAATTGAAGTTATACTTATTGAACCCACAGGCGCCGGACTAAGTATCCTGGAAACTCTGCCGAGTACGCCGGTTCGCCTCTTAACAATGGGAGGGGATTTTTGACATAATCGCACCGACGAAATCCGGCAACGCCATCGGGCATCGGCCGGGTCAGTCATCACGATATATCGCTCAGCGCGGCGGAGGGCGGCCCCGCCCGCTTGCACGACCACCAGAACAAGGGCGGATCTCTCGGTGTCGCTGACTAAAAACCAGCCCTGTGGTATATAAACCAGCATGAATTCCCATATTGGGCAGCATCCACCTCATCGAGCACTCCACAAACTTCTTAACAACTTTTCAACCAATCCCTTCAAATAAAATCATAGTACTCTCCGTCATCAAAAGCATGGTACCCTCCGTCATCGTCGTTGGTGCAAGCGGCTCAGTGGGGCGGCCCCTCATGGAGGAGTTTCTTGCCCAGAAGTCCAAATTCGGACGCGTCGCCGTCCTCTCCGACCCGACCAAAGCGGCGCGATTCGCTGAGATCCAAGAGAAAGGCATCGAGGTCGTCGCGGGTTCGTTCCTCGAGGCCAAATCTTACGAAGGTGAATTCCAGTTCGTCCGTGGCACAAGTAGCTAACGCGGTCTCCGCCAGGCTTCGAAGTAGTCATCTCTCTCGCGGGCAACGCCGCTATGAAACTGCAGCCCGCCATGATCGAGGCCGCCATAGCCGGCGGTGCGCGGCACTTCATCCCGTCCGAGTTCGGCGCCGACATCGCGCAGAACGGCATCTGGAAGAACCGCTACTTCCGCGACAAGGTCGTCACGCGGGACCACCTGCGCGCGCGCGCCAAGGACACGCCGGGCTTCCGCTACACGCTCGTCCTCTCGGGGGCCGTGGCGGAGTACACCGTGTCGGCGTTCAACGGTGTCGACGTGGAGAAGCATGTGGCGCACACGTATGGGAGTCCTGAGGCGCGGCTGCACGTCACCGCCATGTCCGAGTGCGTTGTCCGATTTTCAACTACCCGGACTTGACACTGATATCAGTGCTAGCGTGGTGAAGTTCATCGTCGGCGCGGTCCTCCTTCCGTTCGACAATCCGACCCAGCCCATGCGTGAGTTGCGCGTCTCGGGCGACTGCCTTACGTGGGGCGCGCTCATGGCGCTGCTTGAGGAGGTCCAGGGCGTCAAGTACGATATTCAGTACCTCAATCCGAAGCTGGCGGCGGAGAAGCAAGAGGCCGCGCGCGCAGCGGGTGACTCAGATGGTGAGCTGTTCTGGTCCGCGACGGCCACGATGGCGAACGGGTATGCGCTGCTGCCAGAGCCGTTGGATAACGCAAAGTTTGAGTTCAGGCCTGAGACAGCGAGGGAGGTGCTGGTGCGGATGTTTGGGCAGAAGTGAGCAAGCGAGGTGGATCCGGGATGAGTAACGCACCTGTCAAATTTGAATATGGCAGAATCTATCGAGCTAGTGAAATATCTGGTCAGAATGGGAGTAGAACGAGTCAACAACTGAATGCACATTAATATTGCCCTCGTCGAGAGTCTAACAAATCTTAATTGACGGTGGTCTTGACGGGGTCTACAAGCCAGTTGGTACGGGCGTTCTACCGTGTCCTTGGAAGTGAGCGAGAGCGCAAATGACAGAGCGGATGGAAATATTTGTCGCATTGATGCAACTCTGGCATAAGGATCTGAATCTCACCGCCCTCAAGTGACCTAAGTAGCAAGAAAAAGCATTGTTTGATCTAGGCGAAACATATGTATGATCTAGGCGAAACATATGTATATGTCCGGATACTGCAATCTAACAGGTGAGGACATCTGTCAATGGATGTAATGGATTAACAGCGATTCCAGACGGACCTATGTTCCACCGCTCATCACCCTATCACGCATTTTGTGCAGCTCGGACCACGGAGGCAGGCCAAATATACTGGGAAGGCGTTCCCAGATGTTCTGGAGAGGGACTGTGTGAACCTCCCTGGCCTTCGTGAGGCATTCCGAACACAGCTGGAAATCATTCCAATAGCCTTCTGGGCAATCATTCAGCGGCCTTAAATCAACTTCTTCGTCCCTGTATGCCAGATAGAATTCGAACCTCATCGCGTGCAGTCGAGACCTGACCGCCCCGATAAGAAGCTATAGATTTGAACGGTTCCGCGGATGAGATCGCTGTGCGCTGGCAGGCAAGTCTGGACCACTTCATCCTGTACCCCCATTGCAAGGGTCTCACGTAAGTCCGCTCGTGGCAGGCTGAATGCAACATAGTATGCAATTGGGAGGAGCCACAGGGCACCCACTTCGGTGAGGGCGCTGATGATTGTGATGTTGGAAAGGCTACTTTCTCTGGGATAAATGATGTGATCATCGTCTGAAGGAATGCGGTAGGCTTCCACGGACGATGGTCCGAGTGGCACAGCTAGATATTCGAGGGCGCGAAGGTAGAGGTACTGGACGTCGTACTTGTGGGCCAGTCGCAAGATGCCGAGGACCACATGAAGCTCGACCGGCGCGGGCCGTGGCATAAAGTAGCTGTTATCATAATCAGTCCTCTGAACCGGGTCAAGACATTTTAACGCATACCTAGAGTCCAATATCGCTCGCAAAAAGACTTCTACATTGGCCGCGGAGTCCGACAGGCAAACAACGGGGCTGCCTTCGATTAGCTCAGCTTCTGCACTAGATGGCTGCGGAAACGCGACCATATCCCGAAAAACAGAAGAACGCGCCGAGAGGATGGATTTGGTAACACGGAAGATTTTTTCGTCGGCCCGAATTACCAGGCTGTCACTGGAAAACCACAGATCCTCGACGGGAGTTAGTCTCTTATAAACAGACACTACAACAATTTTCGCTCGGTACCTCGCGTGTTGTAGTCTGTCGAATACCTGACAGCTGTCATTGGAGGTCGACCTTATTATGTAATCTGAAAAATGTCGGGATTCGTTCGTGCGTTTGGAGCGCGTTTCTTTACAGATTCGTTGTGATTAATACTACAGAAGGCCGAAAGAAGTCCCTTCTCCGTCCCCTTTTCCCGCATAGACCTCAGAGCCGCGATGCCGAATTTTGATGGGCCGGCCACGCGAGCCGACGAAGACTTCGTTCCATGCGAAAATGCGCGAGGCAAATAACTATGAAGCAACAAAGCTTCTCGGAGTTGAATTCCGAGCCCATTGGCTTCCTAGGATTTGTGTTTCAGGCCTCTGGAAGTGTTGAACGAGCCTGGCCCAAATTGAAACTCCGAAGTTTATGTAATAAGGTCGACCTCCAATACATCAGCGCGTGGTTAACTACAGACTAGACGGGAGTACCACGGAGATTCGTAGTTTCTGACATGCTCTTGTGTCAGGATCTGGTTGACGTGCGTTACTTAACCGCTTGTTAACTAGTCTTGTTGGTGATTTAGCTGAAGCTTTAAGCTTGACACTTGCGCTGTTAGGCGACTGGGCAAAAACTCGTAAGGAGCCTACAGAACTACTACAGTTTATATACCTATTAGTATTTCATCTAGACTATTCTACTCAATTCTGAGTCCTTCAGTTGCTGACTGAGAAAGCTCGGGCTGACTGATGTCCGCCGATCGGATCACTAGTCACCGATGCGCCATCAATCTCCAACAAGTCTGTTGGTTACCGCGCCCTGTTACCCGGTAGCCTGCGTTATTATATAAGCATCCATATTGGGAAGTCACGTGCAACCTCATATGGACGCGATTTGACACGTCGGACGCGACATAGTGTTATGAGAGCACAGTATTTGGGCTGGGACCAAACCTCACATTGCAAGAAGTGGCCCCCAAATTTCAAACCCCCCAGTTTCACTCGAAAAGCCGTAGACTGAAGAAATCACCATGTTCTCCGCCACATTAGCTGAGGAACTCTTGGGAGACACAGTTCTATTATAGTGCCAGATTTAAAGGTACTTCAGTGCTTCCTTACGTTGAATATCTCGAAAAAAACACGCAAAATGGCCGAGGATGAGGCGAAGACACGTGAAATAAATGGCTTGTTTGGTTGTGAATCTTGATTTTCCATCATTACATAATAACGCGGGCTACCAGGTAACAGGGCGCGGTAAATAACAGACTTTATTAAGCGAGGTACGAGCTAGAATTGATAAAGCATCTGTCAAGAGAGACTACTTGTTAACCGCGAATTTGCGAATCTGTGACGGTGTTCTGTCTGGAGCGAAGAGGTGTCCGCTGTCACACATCACATGCGGTGATGAGATCATCGTCCTTACTATCGCCGACTGGGAAACCGGCCAAACTAGGAAACCGGCCATTTGGCCTCTGTTGAGGCAGGACCTCCTGAAATGTCGGAGTTTGAGATTGAGGGAGGGAATGGGACATCTAACGTTACTCCATACTTGCTCCATACCATCTCTCAACCGGAAGTGAGGTTCGGATCAAGATTTACGGCACATGCAGTGTCGGCCGACGGGCTCTGAACACCGTTTCCTTCCTTCCGCACGCCTGCCCTCGCTCTTTCTCTGCCACTCCTCCGTCGTTCAACGACTTCCTGGGCTCATTCTGCTCCCACGATGCAGGGCTTCAATCCCTGATAGCATATGACATGCATTCTCTTCACACACTCTTGCTATGGCACGGATACACCGTGACTTCGATCTTGAGTGGTTCACGCCGGCCATGTTCACATTGTGCGACCCGTCCACGCTATAGGTCTGGAATTTGGCAAAGGTTTTTGAGACCAGGATTCCTCCAGCTTGGTGTGTCCTCAAACTCTTCCTTCCTTCAATTCCCTTCTCGCCGCTTTCCTTTACCTCAAACCATTGGAATCTGATGCCCGAGATCTTTGGATTTTTTTTGGGAGCTAGTGAGTTCTCGACATGAGGGTGGGCATCCTGGTATGTCTATATACTTCTTATGAAATGATATATACCCCATTTTGGGCCGCCGCAGTGGCTGGTCCCGACGAGGTGCCTTGGTAGTCGAGGATCTGTGATTCCGCAGATTCTGCTGCTGTCACACACATTTATTTTCCCGTCCCATTGTATGTATGTACACCCCAATTATACAGAATAGTCCCCAGTCCCTCTATGTATCCTTCCTAAATGAAGAGGTCGCAAGTTTATGCCTGCGGAACTTAATTGACGGGGTGGCCGGTTACCTAGTATTTGCCCTTGTAGGGGATGCCGGCGAAAAGAAATTCACCGGTCCACCAACACTTCATGTAAATTCGAGGAAATGGCCTTGAACCATTCACAGGATACCTACCATCATTTCAACATACAGTTGATTGCATAGGGACAGTATGGCTCTCGAAAACTAACGATTAATGCTTAAGTGGCCGGTTACCCGGTTGTTGATAGTATCAGGCGAGTGATGGTCGCGATTCTGCCGAGATACAACTCGACAAGAGCATGCGGGACCGACTAGAATGAGGTTCGACAGGGGTCGACGAGATTAGTGCTGATTAGTGGGAGTGGGATCCGGGTAATCCTCGGCTAAGCTCGGCTAACACTCGTTAGTGGGATTCGACACTGACAGTGGGATTCGGCCATCAATAGATCAATCATAGCCGAACCCCCCGCCGAGTTGTCTGCACCATGCAGTGGGCCAGCGGCGAGCGAAAAGCTCCATGCAGTCGGCCCCCGCGGCGAGCGGTAAGGGGGGTCCGTGGGGGCCTCCCCGCGTAAGATATCCATTCAAACTCTTAATCAGCCGCAAAAACACGATAAAAACATAATAAAAAGCCCCGCGCCTAGCAGAAAAGGCCAGCACCAGCGAGAAGGCCTCGCCCCTGCGAAGAGCCCCATGCCAGCGGAAAAGGCAGCGCTAGCGAACAGGTGGGGTCTGGGGGGAAGTGGCGATGATGCCGCATAATTGATGGATTGATGGATACTCTCGGCCCGTCCATCATCAGTAGGACTCGCTTAATTATGCGAGTCCCACTCCCACTACTCTCGTATATACTCGATTAGGATGTCCACAATGTTGGGGCGATGAACAGTGAATGTGGCGTTCTCTAACAGAGGTTACACTGAAGCCGTCGGGAGGCCTACTATTTACTTGCAAATGGTTTCCAAGCTGGGCTCCTTGATCGCCGATGGCGGATCAGATATGTGTCAGCGGACTTCGAATTTTGCAACAGGTGGTTCTTGCCCTGCAATGGGCGAACCAGATTGGAAAGGTGCGAGCAACATGTGCCCACACTATTTTTGCGGTAGTTTCTCAGGCTTATCCACTTGTAGGTAGACTGGTTCCAAGTTTTTTCAATCAATTCAACAGTCACGTGTCACGGACCTGTCGAAATATGTCAGGGGGTCACGGGTCACGGAGGGGTCTGTCGGATGGAATTTTGGTCACGGCCGGCCCAAATCACGCTCAGTGACGCAAAAAAGGCAAAATTTTGCGGTCCGGTGTCGAAATTTTGGGGGGTGTCATGGTGGGTTCCCAGCTTTGCCGAATTGTCGAACTGGTACAAGAAATGCCATCGCTCCGCTCTGGCCGCGGCGCAAGAATGGCTCTCAGGTGCAGATAAATCAAATGTAATTGAAGACATGGCCACTGTGCAGAGCACGTCGACCAGAGGTATCGAAGATCTGAGCGAATATATCATTTGGAGCTGTCATATTTCTACACAGCATTGATGTTGCCACAGCCAGTCGTCATACCACGGACAGCTTGAAACATTAAAGGTAAATAAAGCAATGGAATTCTGGAAATAGTGAACTTACTGAGCAACATTGGGTCAATGGATTTGCCGCAGAGTATATGCTGACTGCAAGAGACTGTGTGCAGTGGAAAGCTGAATAGCATGAGGGGCATTCAGCGGCGTGAAATGCAGGATAAAAAACCAGCAGCCTGACGAACAAACACGATAATTTGGGGGGTTCGGGCAAGCAGGAGACGAGAAAAATTGCATCCCAGGAACCATCCCGAAATAAAGCACAAGGCATAAAAAACAGAACGGCTTCATGTAGTTGATCTGGCAGCTCTTGCTCATCATGGCCGGGAATGGCATTGATCAAATCTGAAATCCTTGCATGGAAAGTGACCATGGAATCCATGACCCAGAAATTTGAACACAGGATTTGAAAAAGAGTGTAGAGCCCAGATGAATTGCGGATAGAGCAGGAATCACCAGAGCCCGAGGGATCGAAAAACAGTGGCAGGAAGTGCGGGGAAGTTCAACTGAGAGTGTCAGCAGCATTCCCTTTATATTCGAGAAAGGGGGTACGTGGCCGCAGTTCAATAAATGGGGAAATTTTTGAGTGCGACCAAACACTGTAGCGTTGTGGGTCCGATCTGATTGCCTCTATTCACCTAACAAGATATTCCTTCACTTTGCTCCGGAGGTTGAGAGTGAGGATACAATGTTCTGCATTTTAAATTTTACACGAACAGTCGTAATACTGAACTGGATCGCAAGCTGTCACTGCTCCAGTCGAAAAATTCATACTACAGAGCCAAGTTTCGGTGTAATTATGTGCGTGAGCAACCATGTTTCTGCCGGCGGTCCGACGCACCAGCCGGCTGCACCTAGGTTATGACGGTTTGAGTGGGTGAAATTTCCTACACAATTGGCAAGCATAGTTCCAGGCATAGTCCATGCAGAGCGACCTCCAGTCAGAGCATCGGAGTATCATAATTCGTCCCAGGAGCCCAAGAAGTCCTAGAGCATAATAGATAGCTTGAGGAGTGTAGAAGAAAGCGGAGGAGGAACCACCGAGTTGAAAGAAGGAAAATTGAACCCCTTTATGCATGGTAAATCTTCGGGGGATTCGTCTGCGGCATAGTCCGTAGCCAATGCGGAAAACTGCGCTTTTCTGCGGAATGGCTGCGAGGGACTGTGCCTGTTGCGGAATGGACTGTGGGAGGTCAGCTGTGAGTTATGGAGGACAAGATGTTCTGTTCACATGGGGTATTGACATACTCATGAGCCAGATGGGAGGCTACAAAAGAGAGGAAGAGAAGCGGGGATACATATATATGGGGTAAAAACCACAACACATACCAACGAACGAGGAGGATCTCGTTAAAGAACGGTTAATCGCTCCCAAATTCCACAGCCCACAGTTCTTCAACCGTCATTCCGGGTTGTGAAAGGCGCCAAAAATCTGCGGCGAGTGTGAACGTTACTGTACTATTACGACCAAGTGTTCACAGGGTGTCACCCGTCACCGCAAGTGTTCACTGGATTGAGTGTTCATTCTGACAAATACCATCAATTCCTCCCATATATGGAAGTCCGGCGAATGCCGGACATTTTTTTTGAGCGTTTTCAGACCTATTTGGGACAGAAATCCGACCGTCACCGTCACCTACGCCCCAAGTGTTCAGTTCACAGGCAGCCGTCACCTGTCACCTGAACACTTGGTCGTAATAGTACAGTAGGCCGGATGGTACGGTGGCCGTTATCCGCCAGGTCCATTTTGGGAAGCATCACCGGTCGGAGTTTGAAACCCCTAGGCCACCCGGCATTGCCATCAACTGACGCCGGCCCATTGTGCTCTTTAATGTCATTATCTATCTACTGCTCTTGGTTTGCTGCCCAGTGCCAGCGCAATGTCATGTCAGCCTTTCGTGTGTCGGTCAAATTGGATGAGATCACGAACATTCTAAGACAACTTTGTAGTCGAATAAACCCGGCCTTCTTTTTTATAGAGCCCGAGCCAAGAGTCAAATCACACTCAGAACTCCTTGGGCTTGTCAAATACGTCGCTGGATTCTCAAACATCGAAACGGTCTTTGGGAAACATATGGAATTAATTCAACGAGTCGTTGGTATATTAAACAGGCGATAAATCCAATTGCTGGCATAGAGTGCCACACTCGTGCGAAAGTACGAACTCCTCAATCCCGAGCTGCCCCCCATCCTTATGCCAAGCACCACCTGCAGCTCTACAAGCGAAATTCAATCAGTAGGCTCGTAAGAAAAGAGAAGGGACACGTAGAAGAACGAAAGTAGGCGATGAAGGGGCTGTCACCCTTGTCATCCTCAAGCCAAATATCTGGTAAACACAAGCGATAAAATCAATAAATTACACACTGAGGAATGTGAACGGATCCGGGGGACAACTTCTCTTTGATCTTGCGACCACCCCATCGTGCAAGGGGATATTCCTGAGTTATCGCGAGAATGGCTGCATCCTTGTGAGCCTAGAGTGGCGGGACCAGGTAGTAGTTAATCACCAGTATAGAGCTAAGGGAACGAGGGCAATGAGTACTGCATTGACCCAATAAGGGCACAATGGGCCGGCGGTTATTTGATGGCGCCGGTGTGGCCTCGGGATTTCAAAGTCCGACAGTGATTGCCGCGAGAATCAAAGCTGGCGGGTAACGGCCACACTAGATGGGGGCAATGTGCGGCTTAAGTTCTGCCATGCTTGAAATCTGCGGCGCAGCACAGCTCCTGCGCCGTATTTTGCTTAGTGGGTGACTTCCCGTAAGCTAAATTTATTCCTGCAGAATATTTCGGAGGCTTGCCGAGGCACCTGTCAGGACCCCATCAGTTCGGCCAGCCCAAAGCGGACAACATTTACTCCGTATCACCTGAATAGAATAAGAATCTGGAGGAGGGGTCGCGACAGGCCCCCGGTCACTCAGGTTAAAGGCTGTCGGATTTTTCCTCGGCGCCTCCCCTGATTTACTCTATGAAATTTTGCTCCGTCCCCCTGATTTACTCTATATCCGACCAAGGGTTAGTAAAAATGCCATTTTTTTTCTTAAAGGCCCAAATTTTGGCTCCCGCGCCGCCCCCGGTGCTTTCTAGGTCACCCCCGCACCTCCCGTTCCAGCGGAAATTCAATTGCGTGCTCTAGGGGACATTTGACAAAGGTACTAGAATTTCTTCATTCCTTTCCCCTTGGCCCCTGCTGCTCCCTTGCTAGGCTTCTCCGTAGGCTTGCGGGGCTTTGGCTTTGGCTTTGGCTTCGGTCCCGGGCCCTTCTTCTGTTTTTTCGAGGTGCCTCGAGGAGGCTTTGGCCTTCGTTTTTTTGAGCCGTTTCCTGATATCGGCTCCTCGTAATCCTCCTCCTCTTCTTCGGAATCATCCCCGGGGTTGTCAACGGGGAGGTCCAGAATGGGAAGCAATGAATGGGCCTTCGGAGAACTCTACGACGTCGGCCATCAACAGAGAAGCGAGGTGCTGTGGGTGAGGTAAATTTTTGCCGTGAAGTTGTTGTGCCCTATTGTTCTCTGATTTGGTCTGCCCTACTCACAGTGCTTTCCTGGCCGTCTCAGGCATATACGGTGAAAAAAAAAATTCACGCTCCGCGCGTTTTACTCTATGCCCGACGGCCCCCCGCCCGATCTGACCTGATTTACTCTATGGGGCGGCCCAGGGTAGGGGTCATTTTGGAGGCCTGATTTACTCTATCGCCGACAGCCTTTAGCCTGAGTGACCGGGGGCCTGTCGCGACCCCCCCAATAGATTTTCTGCTTGTCGAATATACGTTTTGGGACGATTTTGATTGATCATCACAATTGTCGTGTCCCCTCTCTTATGGTGATGGTCTTATCCCTTCGCATGAGGCCTTGGCAGGGCTCAGACTCGCCGGGACGTCCACTCTCCGCTATTTTCAGTGACTTTAGACAACCCCAGGACCTGCCGCGTGTTTTTGTTACGACCTGATGTCGTCGGAAGCCGCAGGAAGCCGCGGCTTTTCGCGAGGCGTCGGTGGGCGTGTGCGCGAAGGCAAGAGTTGTATTGTGGAGGGAGCAGCATGTGATCCCATTATAGGTACATGCATTTACAAAAAATATTACCTTGCTTGCGGGAAACGGAGACAGCATGAATATCCTCTTGATTGATCTCATCACTGGCACCCTCAAACAAGCTCGGAAAATGCCCCGGAATATATTTACCTTACGGGAAGTCACCCAGTAGGTAATAAATAAGGTGCTGAATTATCCCTGGAATAAGGCAGTGATGAATGGGGAATTTGAAGCAAGGCAGCGTAGGGAAAAGGATGGAGATGTGGCTAGATGGAGATGAAACCACAACAGTCGCATACAAACAAGGAGCATCCCGTTAAAGAACGGTTAATTTTGTGTCACGGGTCACACCCCCTGTCGAATTGATCGAAAAAGTACAGTAGGTGGAGTGCGGGTTTCTGCCTTTATTTAAATCTGCGGCACCAGTTCCTGGGTCCCGCGCTGCATTTTTGCTCTTCTCAACTCTGCTCTCTCAAACTTGCATGTTCGCCCACCGTTCTTTATATATGTGTGTGCCCCGGGCTTGCGCCGGCAAGTCGTGTTTTGGTGTATGCGTGCGCGCTCGCTTAAGCTCTCTTTGACCCGTGGCCACACGCGATTCTCACGGCTGGCGCGGCTTGTCGCGCAGCGACGGGTCCATTACTATCCAGCAGACGCGTGCGATTCTACGGGTGCGCGCGGATCCGTCGATCGAATGGATTTGCCCGCATTGATCCTGTCTTGACTGCTCCTTACTTCAATGTCCAAAATTCACTTCCTAAGCTCTTCCGCACAGTCTCTTCTCGTTGCACACCGCCCTCGGCCGGGACTGCGCGCCCGCGCGGTCTGTCCGACGCTGCGTCAGCTCATAGGACGCGGGAGACGCGGAGGCGCCCCCATGCGCCTCGTATGACTTGTCTGCTGCGTATTACGATTCGGCGCCGTATTCGCTTCGCGACACGCCCATCGCCCACGCTTCGCGCACGGGACCCACTCTCGGCGATATGCCGTTATCATCGCCTCCAAAAGCTGTAAGTTTATGCCCGGCCATCTTTCCATCCGATAACGGCGGTAACAAGACAGAAAATTCGATGAGATATTCGGCAGGGCGGGGAAATGCATTAGCATTACAGTCATTTTGCCATGACGAACCACTCTGAGCCTCTACACAGTCCTCTCAAGCTGCGGCGGCTGTTGACAGCGGATTTGCGGCACCGGGCGTTGTAAATCTGCTCATGATAACTCCGTAGTCTAACGGAATCAGCGCTCACATTGACACATTGACCATTACTAGTTATCTCAACTGAATTCCAAGCAAGTACTCACGAGAAATGGTTAGGAGTTATGGCAGACCCGACAGGATATATGTCTTTATTGAGCAAGCCGATGCGGATTGGGGCTGTCGGACTCCGCCTTGGCCCAGTTTGAATTAATTTTCAGACTCTAGTCATAGCCTGCTAAGTGAGCGCTCTTAGTGAGCATCAGCGCTCACGATCAAATTAAGTATATGAAACGCGGTTACCACTTCCCAGAGAATTCGGCCTGTCCGCCGGACTTCAATTCAAAGCCGTTCCAAACCTCATGTAATTTGCGTGACCTTTGGATCTCCTTCCTCACCTGCGCCTCCCGACTCCTTGCACGCCCCAGGGATTCAATCTCGAGTGACGATGAACACGTTCTCCCGGTTCTTCATCGTCGCAATTAGTCTGCTTGCTCCCGACGTGGGTGGCCGTATGTCCCAACTGAATGACTGATCCGAAGTCCTGCCTACCTGCAGGTCGGGGCAGCCTGTACAGGTGCCTCGGAGGCCAGCCCGCTGTACTGCGTCAACACCCCCGGAGACCATTTCTATACGGTATGTGCGTGCGCCCCGCGGGGCCACCATCTAACTTACTGCTAGCCCGATCTTGCGGAGTACACCTCCACCGTCGCCAACAACGGCGCTAGCAGCGCGGAGGGAATCAGGGCGCTGGTCTTTACTACACAAGTCGCCAACTCCGTGCGATTGTTGCGCCTCTGGAACGGGGAGATCAGCGATCATTTTTATACTACGAACGCGACGGAGGCAGTCGGTGCCGCCGGGTACGTTAACGAGGAGCAGGCGCCTATGTATATCTACCAGACGCAGATGTGCGGGAGTGTTCCGTTTTACCGCTCCTTCAGCATCGATAACACGGACCACTTTTACTCGGTCAACGAAACGGAGCACGACAGCGCGGTCGCGCTTGGGTATGAGTACGAGCTCATTCAGGGATACGTATTTCCACCCCCCGGATTTGAGTCGCCAACGACCACGAGTACCGAGCCTACCGCATCTGAATCCTCCACGCCCAATCCAAAGTTTGTATATTCCAATTCCCCTTCCAGCTCAGAATATTCTAAGACCCCGACCCCCACAGAAAATCACTCCCAGCGGGCTCCATCGTAGCCATCACGCTCAGCATAATTGCATCGCTGCTGTTAGGCATCTCCCTCTGGATAATATGGATTCGCAAGTCCCGTAGAGCAGCGGACCCTGAGCTCGAAGCACACTCGTATCCCCTCTTGGCGCAGAGGGACGATAGCTCGTCTGTCTCTGAGAAAACCCGACCGTCGGCAAACGCATCGAGCGCAGTGACAGGATCGAGTCGGAGCGTGTCGATCTCGCAGGGTACGCAGACCCGGCAGGAATATCTGACGGCGCAGCTGCGCACGATCCAGCGGCAGCTACAATCCCGGTTGAGTGCTGTCACTGGGGGAAGCTCTGGATTAGATGAGTCGATGGAGCAGAACGATGTACTCAGGGCGCGCATAACGGCGTTGGAGCGCGAGTTGGAGTTGCACCATCCGCCTCCGGGCTATCTGGATTGATGGAAATGGACAGGAATTATACAGCATTTTGTAACTCTACCATCAATTAAATTATTTATTTAGACGCGATATTCCGGCCTCGTATCCTCGCAAAGAAGCTGGACAGTGGATGTTGATGATTCAACTTCAACTCAGGATGGTGTCGACGTGTTATGATCGCCTCGCTGCTGCGATGCGTCAAACACTCATCCGCCTCATTTGAGCGTAAACAGGTGGGCTCTAAATCATCAGGGCCCCAATCATAGCACTATCGAAGGTCCACTGCTCGTTATCTCAGGGATGGTGGGTACTGAATTTCGACGAATAGTACTCGCTCGTTGTACGCCTGTCCTGAATAGCTTGCACTTCCTCGCTCTGATATAATGACCCTGATCCAGAAGTCCAGATATAGAAACCACTGAATATGTCAAGGTGTGGGGGATGGAAACCCTGTCATTCAAAATGTCACTAATGGGTCATTTGAACCGTAACATCCACTTCACGGAAATATTCCGCCTCCACAGGGTAGAAACTTCTGGCGTGGAAATTTTGAACGGATCGCACTGAGACATCCAGTTTGCATCCGTGCGTGTCTGTCAGCCGAGCATACTTAGGAGAAATCCCATCGTCTCTTGTCTTTCGCCCTCATCTTCCCTCAAAAACTGCCTCTCCCACTCCCCGCTCCCCACTCGCTCGCTCATCCGGATCCTACCCCCAACCACACGTCCACCCGCATAATGGCTCCCGTCCACATCGGCGTTGTGTTGTTCCCGTCGTCACCAGCTATGGAGAGGGTGCCCCACCACACTCGTTCTTCATGAAGTATCAGGTTCTGTTCATCATCCTGTTTCTGGGCCTCGCCTTCCTCGCATACATGAGTGTCGGCCCCATGTCCAGCATGGTCCAAGAATTGCGTAAGGGGGAGCCCGTCGAGGACGTCGAGGTATGTCCATTCTCTCATGACGGTGCCTCCTTTTTCTAATTGTTTTCCTCCAGGCTGCGTCCGTCCGCGACTCCTTCAAGACCCTATTATTGCCCGCCCTCGCTCGGTAATTATAGTACATATACAGGCCGAAATGCAAGAACGGTGTGGTGGTGGGCTCGGCCCACACCGGTGGCGATGAAGGCGCATTTGGGTGTGTTTGGCCGTAGATTAGTCAGCTTTTGTGCGTAGAGCCGGCCATATACATTGCTTTGGCTCCTTTCTTGCAGCCTCCCAGCGACACGGAGTGGCCTGCTCCAACGGCGTGCCCATTTTGAACGCGAAGCGCCCTACATGGGATAGGTCAGTCAGGGCAAGATGCTATCCGGCAAGGGCAGGAGCTTCTTCTGAACTTCACCCTCTCTCGACGGCTTCACTCAATGGTCCATTTTTTCTGGTA
Source organism: Mycena rosella (assembly GCA_029378255.1). Taxonomy (NCBI): domain Eukaryota; kingdom Fungi; phylum Basidiomycota; class Agaricomycetes; order Agaricales; family Mycenaceae; genus Mycena; species Mycena rosella. The sequence goes on along the minus strand of JARKIE010000221.1, from coordinate 78,068 downwards.
TCGGCAAACTCGTTTCGGTCTTCAGTTCTCCATCCCGCCCTCCCCCGCCTCGCTAGACTGATCACCTAGCCCGGCCTCTCCCCTGCCTCTCCTTCCGCCGTCTGCTCCTTGTCCCGTCCCGTCATTTCCTTCCGCTTTTTATTCCGGCCACTGTATCTGCCGTCGACCGCCTGCACAGATCTACAAAACCCCAAAAACACGCCAAAATCATCAAACCCGCACCAACGGCTCTCATTTCTCGTGTCTATCTCCGCTACAGACTCTCCTACCCAGACTCTATTAATCCTCCGCGACGCCCCCACCCCTCCTCCTGCCCGCTTCCCCGCGCACGAAGAAAACCTCAGCAAACCCCCAAAAACACGCAACAAATCCCACATTGGACAGGCGAGGACGGAGTGTGAGTGAGGATTACTTCTGTGTGCACCTCAGGAAATCCCATAGATAACATGTTCGTGTCGCTCCCGAGGGGTGTCTTTCTTGCTTTGATTTGTTCGGGTCTTACGTATGTCATCTCGTCCGGTTTAAATTCCATTTCATACTTGCAATCTGGTCGTGCTTGAACACTAGCTCGATGCAAGCTGACTTAATTTTCGACCCAGTCTACTTAGCCAACTCAGATTCAACCATGGCATTGACCCGGTGGCGGATGGTCCGCGGCGGCTTTGCAGAGTAGGAGCTGGTGATCTACCAATAGTTTCTCGTTCAATGCGGGCCTGGGTCATGTCGTTAGTGACGTCGACTTTGCCCAATGCTCGCGGTCAAGGCTTTGGTCGACCATCTGAATTCTCCTTGACGTTCAACTTGATTTCAATGTTGACTTAATACCCCGCGGCGTCGTTTTTGCGGTGACATAATCAGTTTGGATTCACCAATGGCATGGACCCAGTGGCGAATGGCTCACATCTGTGCAGGGTGTGGTCGATTTATGTATCCGTAATTACCAACGGAAGTCGCCTGTTCGATCTGGGCCTGGGTCTTGAGATGAAAAGGGTCATTTTTTACAGGCTCGTTGAAACCAAGTGTCCGGTTGTCCTCTCCGTCTCATTCCATGCGTCGCTTGCAACATTGTCGTTCGAATACCATTCGAAGTCTGCTTGAGGTTCAACTCTTGAGGCTGGATTCAATGTTGGCTTTCCATCATGACTTGGCATTCCGGAATCCGCTCCCTCCATTAAACACATCAAATTAAACAGTAATATCGACCAGGTGGTGGATGGCCCGCATCTGTGCAAGGTGACTTCAAGAGGATTTGTCGGCTTCAAAGATTATTGATGTTCAACTTCGCATCCCATTTGGATACGATAGACAGGTCAGATTCAAGACTACATCGTGATCGACGCAGTTGGCGGAGGATCTGCATCTGCCGCCACTATGATAATATGGATGTCAGGCTTCAAGAAGACATCCCCGTTCCATTCGGGCCTGGGTCATATATGGCTCCTCTCCTTTTTGTCCCTCACGGCCTTCCTCCGTAACTCTACTCCACCGGGCTCCCGACGTGGATCAGGCTAACGCGGCGGGAATAAAACATATCCCCCGCCTGACATGGCACTTCAGCGCCTGGACGTGCCCGTGCGCGTTTTACGGGTCGTACATATCGCATAATAGATGTTGCGCCCCATGTGCCTGCCTCAAGTTGAAGCCGGAAGTAGACCGGATGTGCGAGAGGCGCGACGTGGCGCGGGATCGATGAGGATGCTATGGTCGAGGTGTACAGGTCTGCGAAGATCTGGTCACCTTTTTGACAGGCGGGCAGCGTGTGGACCTGTGGTCGCAGGCGGACCGTGTAACCGCGTCTGCTGACCCGTGCGGGACGAATGGCGTCCGCAGGGCATTAAAAAACATGGACGGCTCCTACATTTGTGCATGGGACTGTCGCGATGAAGAGCGCACAGCCAGCCGCCCAAGTTTGGCCAATGGCTGGACAATTTGTAAGAAAATCTTAGAAGAAAAATGGAAAACCTAATCACCCTTGGTACTGGCTGATCGTTATGAAAGAGAAAGTGTCTAAAGCTGAAAAAAAAATCGATGTAAAGAGTTTCCGAACGGGTGGATTCGCGATGCAGAGGTAGTAACGATGAGGCAAGAATCCAGGACTACCGGTTCAGGTCGAATCGGATGCAACAGTCGACCAATCTGATCCGACCGGAATAAGCGCCTCACCCGATCTCTGCACTGCAAACAACACGTGCACGGCCGATTGCCGACTCAATCCCCGTTTGGGAAATCCCGCTGCAACACAGTAATTCAACGAAATATGTACTCTAGACTCCACAAACATTAATTGGATGGTATGTAATCTAAGATACACTATATCGACAAAAGTAATGTCACATGCTTGTTTGGGCTGTATTATGGGACTGGAGGCATATTTTTGCATGAACTCAAGTGTAGGATAGTGGAGACAAATCCCCTGGACCATTCTGTGCTCACGATACGATCAAAAAGTATTGATGCGCCATCAGCACAGGCAAAATACTGAAAAATCCGAAAAAATCTGAGTTTGACCTTCTCATATAATTTTTTTCGGAGATATCTGAGTCACTCAAATTGAAGCCACAGATCTCCCCTTTCATCCCGCACTTTGAACCAAGCAAAAATATACAGGCAATCAGGCGATATTTAGCCTGCAATATTGGCAAAAATGGCCCAAAACGACCAAACCTGGCCGAAAACAAAGAAAATGGCGAAAATTCGCTGTTTTGGGGGCTCTGTAACGCGTTATTGCCTGTATATTTTTACTTGGTTCAAAGTGCGGGATGAAAGGGGAGATCTGTGGCTTCAATTTGAGTGACTCAGATATCTCCGAAAAAAATTATATGAGAAGGTCAAACTCAGATTTTTTCGGATTTTTCAGTATTTTGCCTGTGCTGATGGCGCATCAATACTTTTTGATCGTATCGTGAGCACAGAATGGTCCAGGGGATCCGTCTCCACTATCCTACACTTGAGTTCATGCAAAAATATGCCTCCAGTCCCATAATACAGCCCAAACAAGCATGTGACATTACTTTTGTCGATATAGTGTAAGTGTCTGGTCTTCGCTGAATGGATTCTCGTCTTGTTGGTGGTTCACGGTGGCTGCATATGAGGCTGATTGGGGCTGATTTGAGAAGTCGGGGAGGCATAGAGGTAAGCAGAGGTTTGCCAGTTAGAGTGTACGGACCAAACACGGTGTGGCGCGTCGTTGGTGCGCCGTCGGCGCGTCCAAGAGGTGATTGATCTCTGGATCTCCCAATATGATGTTCCTAAGCGAAATCACTGATCCGTGGGTCGGAACATCGGACATCGGCAATACGTATGTTACATCGCACCGGTGACGCGCCTGCAGCCTTTTCATCCACTCAGCACTGGTATTCGACTATTCTGCTTTAATACAAAGATCTACTGCTAGTTGAATACATCATTATCCAATGGAGAGTAGATATATTCGAAGATGTGCTTTGTGTCGGAATATTGAAGACATCAATTATTTGAAAGGTTTGTATGTGCATCATATACAAGGTTAGAGGTTCATTGTGGCTTCAGAGTTGTGCTAGCATGCACTGAGAGTAAGGCTGGAGAGGCGAGGGCGAAACGAGTGGCGCGGTGGATTGGAAGTACTGTACTATTCCGACCAAGTATTCAGTCACTGGTCACAGACGCGGTTGAATTGAATACTTTTGAAAAATGTCACAGGTCACCAGTGGCGTTGAATACTTGGCCAATCTATGTTTTTGCAGGGGCAAAAATTAAAAAAAAAATCTCCCCCCAATGGGCTGTATGCACTCATACACACATTTTATACTAAACATCGAAAAATTCATTTTAATTAATACTCCTCCCAGATTTCATATCCATACTACATGGGTGCCTTGATAGTGTGCTTCGGGTGATGCACAGTGAGCAGAAATCATCCACAACAATGTCTAACTCCAAGTGACTCTATTCTGACCCAAATTATGGTGTCCTCTCCAATGATAAAACCATCCGGGAGCAGTGCGAAATCACTGGATGCGACGTGGTTGATCAAGAAAACAGTTCCCTGTTGATGATTTCTTCCCCTGAGAGACCCAGGCGGTTTGGTTGAATGCAGCCATGGTGTTCCGAGGATGGTCACATTGTGAAGGCTTGGAAAGAAAATACTGTGAATTTCGGACCGAATCTGACTCGTTTGAGCTCAAAATCACGTCGATCTCCTATATATGGCGGCTGCCGGGGGGCAAATCTCCTTTGAATACTTGAACAAATGAACACTTGAAATAGTGGTCACAGGTCCCAGCTAACTTTGAATTGATGGCATTTGAATACTTGTGGTCACTGGTCACAACCCTTGAATACTTGGTCGGAATAGTACAGTACTGTATTATTACATTCAATTCGACCATCACGTGTCACTCCCCCCTTGGTCGATGGCGAATATTGGTGTTTTGTCACGCATCACCCACCCCTTGGTCGAATGTAATTTTCATCACGCAGGCGTCAAAACTGCTCAAAATCTCCTCCGCAACGTGTAAATTTGAAATTTTTCGTTCTGGTGGTCGAAAATTTCGGTTCTGTCACGCGAAATTTCGGCCCTGGTCGAATGGTCGAACTGGTAATTCGGGTCACACGTCACACCCCCGGTCGAATTGAATGTAATTATACAGTAGTGCAAGCAGCCGCCACCGGCCATCATTCCCACGGGAGAGGGGGTCGTGGGACTTACTGGCTGATCCAGATCTAGAGATCAAGCGCCTCTTGGGCGCGTCGCGCGCAAGTGGCGAGGTGGTTTGTTTGTGTCCAAACCGGTCAAAATATCTGGTAGAGGGGGGATCGCCACGTGTTTTGATGGGTGGGTCCGATAAGGAGATCGGACGCCCCTTGTTCTCCCTCTTACCACCACCAGCGACCCTCTGAAATGCTCGTGCTCGTAAACTCATGAAAGCCGGCGATGGGTCTCCTCTGTTGCGGCAAAATGCCTATCCCAATCCCATTGGCCAGCATGGTGGCATCACCCGTCAATCGCCGGTGTATCTCCGCTGCCTGATTCATCCAGGTGTCCCAGACTCTGTATTATTCATTCTGGCAGATTATCATTCATTCTAGACTGGATTATCAACCAGACGACGTATCAGCATCATTGTAGGCGCTAAGCGGTGCTTACCGACCACCGGCGTAGACCACCGTCTAACGCAATCTAGCTCCCGACACACCAACTCTCTCTCGCCCACAATAAATCCGCGGCTCACAACATGTCATCGAAGTTTGCAAAGGATTAGAGCATCGAAGTCCTTCCCACTCGGCTGCTCACATACTATCTGCGACTATCTGCTACGGCCTGCGTAGGAACTTCCCTCAATTGAAACTTGGCTTCGTTTTTCAAGCACAAGGTAGTCGCTTTGGCGTTTCTGACCCTACGCTCTGCAGGTCAATCGCGGGGACGAGTAGCTGCCAACTTGAAGCCGATTTCTATCCGGCTCGGCCAGGACGTCCGTCCCCGAACGCTTACCAAAGGCGGTGTAACCCCTGAATAATCTTAGCTTTGTGATCTTCCTTACTTATGCTTTGGACGCCGGATTGAATGTATTCTCGAGCAGTTCTGGCGCAGGATAGATTTAAGCAGCGCGCTTCTGGTGAGTTTGTCCAACACTCTCCCACAACAAACGATGAATCAGTCTTTGCCAGGAACCTCGGTTGCGCCGCTGCAGAAGGGCAAGGCCTGTGTGAATTGTCGGTGAGAGGTTGCAGATTTAGCTGCGATGCTGTTCTCACAGTGCTATTTTTTCTGTAGACGCCGTAAGATTGTGAGTCGTGGTCCCGTGTTCGAGCGCTGACGAGCTCACGAAGTTTGGCAGAAATGTGATGGTGTTAAACCACTCTGTGGGCCGTGCGCAAGATATTCGACGGCCTTTGGCGATTGCGAGTACACAGAAGACGGCCCCTCACACGGCGACATGCTGGAAGGTCAGGAATCGAGTTACTCGATGGCGGCTGGATCTAATTGTTTCGATCCAGAACAAATCTCGATCTTGCAAGCTCGGATAGAGGATTTAGAGAAGACAAGCCAATCTCGGGCTTTATCAGCGCTGCCAGGGCCGTCCAGCAAGCCTCGCAATACTGCTCCAACGACGCAGATATCTCCATCAAACACCATGGGCCTTGGTCGTCTGCTGACCCATTTCTGTGCGTAACATCGTCCACGAAAGTACCTTCGCTCTAACAGATATCGCAGATTTACAACAGACCTCAGGGAGTTCTATGAATCCAACAGCAGCCAACTTGATGCCCACAGTGCGTAGCCAGCTCGTATTCATGATCTGAAAGCCTCATCTTTACCGAAGGAACTGCCCTTTATCGTTCTTCAAGCACTGTGAGTCCCGCCTACGATGTATCCCATACACTGCTGAGCGTTTTCCTCCCCCGCAGAGTGCACAACTTCCTGCACAACGCCTTCTGCTTTGGCTTCTTCCTCGACACGCAGGCGTTCCACGATGCCGTGACAAGCAACCCCGGGCGCACCCTGCCCCCGGTCCTCCTCAACGTGCTCTACCTCTGGGGCGTGCACCTCGCGAAGGACCCACGCATCACGGCGTACGAGCCCGCCTTCCTCGTGCACGCCCTGCGCAGCACCGCGGGCAGCCTTGCGGGCACGCACCCGCGCACGGTGCTGCACAGCATGCAGGCATCTGTACTCCTCGCGTACTATTTGTGCGCAACGCCCGCTTCCTCGAGGGGAAGTACCACGCGAGCGCGGCGGTGGCCATCGCCGTGAGTGCTGGACTTCACCGTATCCGTGGGGCGGCGCCGGCAGCGGAGAGCGCGCTCGCGTGCTCCGGTGCGGGAGCGTTGGGCCCGCCGAAGGATGCGGGGGAGGAGGGTGAGCGGATTAGCGCGTTTTGGAGCGTGATCAATCTCAACAATTGTTGGGCGGGCATGGACGGCGCACCATCTAACGTAGTGTACGGCCCAGGCGGGCTGACGATCGACACGCCCTGGCCGCTCGATATGCGCGATTATATGGAGGTGCGTGGATCATACTGTGTGGGCCATGCATTAATCCCACCGCGATGTCCCACAGCGCCCCTATCTTCTCCCGCCGAGAGTAGTGGAACCGTCGCCAAGCTCCTCGCCGGCGTTCCAGACACGGCGCGGTCTGGCCCTGCGCTCTACGCAAAGGCCGGCATCCTGTTCGAAGAGGCGACACGCCTGAACACACGCTACCGCACAAGTATGGTTTCTCCGCACGCCTGCACATTCTTTGGTTAATGATCCTTCGCAGGTGGCATCCCACCCCCGATCCGGAGTTTAGCGCGCTCGATAGGCGAATCAACACGTTCATACGGGCGTTGCCCTCGGTTCGGTGTAAGCGCTCGCTCGTCGTGCACACGCTCGCGCACGGCGCGACGATCCAACTGCACCACCACCTCGCAAAGGAGCGCACGGCCTCGCGTGGCAAGGCCCTCGCGGCTGCGCGCGCCGTCGTCGATATAATTTCGAAGTTAGACGTCCCGAAGATCGGGCTTATCGACCCGGTGCTTGCGGTACGTCCGGCGCATCTCTTGGATATCGCTACGTGCCTGACGCCTTCCCTTTCCAGCCGCTGTGGACGTCAACATGTCTCGTGTTCTCGGGGAGCTCGGGTGCCAGCCCAGTCAACACGAATCGAAAGACCTCAAGGGCGCGTTCGGCAAGGTTATCGCGACCATGGAGGTTTTCGCGCCCCACTGTCGGCTGATGAGTGAGTCGGCCTTTCTTCCCAGGCCATGTCACGATCCTGACTCATCCTCGTCTAGCCGCGCAGCTCGAGGCCGTGCGAAAAGTACAAAGGGAAGAGTAGCCGATTGTTTTGAGTCGTAAGTACCGGTGCTCATTTCTTCATGCAAAAAAATTGATCGATTTGCTTACCGACTTCTGTATTCCGCCCAGTGCATTCTAGATATCTGTAGACGATTCGATGTTCGAGATTTGTTTTTTTTAGTCCTTCAACAATCTAGACCAGACCCCATCCGGCCTGAACTCGGAGAAACTTCTATCACATCAAGTTCCCAGGCGAGTAGTCGCACAGTGGCCGAAGCTGTCAAGAAAATCGGCTTGCTCGATGCCCAGTAACCGGCGCTCGAGGGAGCGCTGGTTCGGGCTTGTACGACGCATCCCGAACACGCAACTCTCTTACAGTGTCTGCAGTGTCTGCGAACGCGCATCAGCCACGGCGGGGCGGCTTGACAAGCCAACTCCTGCACCCGTGATACAGGGAGCTTTCCGCCCCGGGCCGCACGCTCACGCGACCCTTTACGTACTAGCGCTCCGCCCTACAAAAGAAGGACCGCGCGCCATCTCCACCGGCAGTCTTCTGACTCTTCTTCCCACCGACGCGAAGCCTCCAGCTGAAAGAATTGACAACGATGCCCCTCTCCCCCAAAGTGTACACGTGGCTATGCGGGCTGTTCGCGAGTTTGGGAAGCATTATCTTCGGGTGAGTCCTGGGTGCAGTTCGCTGATAGCGCGCGGAATTGACGGGCGCCAGATACGACTTGGGTGTGATTGCGGGCGTCTTGCCGGCATCGGATTTCCAGGTGTGTGTGCACTCAGAGGAGCGCCAGCGACGCAAACTGATACAACACAGCGTGTCATGGGCCCGAGGTTTAATAACTCCAACCTGCAAGGGTTGATTGTCAGCATTTTCGGTGTGTTGGGCAGTTGTTTTGTCTTCTAAATGCTCAGGGAGAGATAGTCCTTGGCTGGTCAGGATGATCCACACGCTCGTGTGATAACTCTAACGCCTTCCTCCAAGCTTCTTTGGGATGTTTCCTGTGGCGTACGCTGCTGATTATTTCGGTCGCCGTATCACGATTCAGATCGGAGCAGCAATCTACATGTGCATCACCTTATCATTCGTTTTGTACCAACGGCTCAGCCGATTTTCTTAGCCTTGGAGGCGCGCTGCAGACGGGTGCGCAGAATATGGACATGATGCTCGCAGGCCGTTTCTTTGCGGGTGAGATTCAGTCTCTTCCAAGCGGCGAAAACGCTCACGCCTGACTGCTAGGATTCGGTGTTGGTATCATGTCTGATCTCGCCCCGCTGTACCAGGTATCTATCACAATCCAACCAGTATCGAGCGAGGCTAAATATAACAAGGCCGAGATCGCACATCCCAGTATCCGCGGTCGCTTAACGACACTGCAACAGGTGCCTAACTTCACTTCGGCATGTCAATTATACAACTAACGAGAGCACGCAGTTCATGCTAGGAATTGGAGGTGAGCAACGTGGAATCGGCAACGGGCATCCAATGACCTTGATTTCCAGCCTTCTCCGCATCTTGGATCGTGAGTTGAACTAATCTCATGACGGACGGCCGTGTTTGATTGATAACCCTCCTTTTAGACGTTCGGTTGCTCTGCAGGGCTTAAAGGCCACGCATCAGAGTGGAGGCTCCCTTTGGGCATCCAGGTACGCACACTCCACCGTAAGATGAATTCGGCGTTTCAATCGGCCTGAAGATCATTCCGGCCTTGCCTTTGATCTCTTTCATCCTACTACTCCCGGAATCGTAGGTCCATCACCAGTTCAACTCGGAAAATGTCTGAACCCCTCTTTTTATAGTCCTCGATGGCTGGCAGAGAAGGGACGGATGGGCGAAGGTTGGTAATTCTACCCAGGTTTCGTATATGTTGACACCAATCGATTCAGCGCAAGCTACTCTGGCACGCCTTCACGCGCACGGAGACATCAACGACCCTTTTGTCGTTTCACAAGTGAAAGACATCGAGGCCGATATCTTCAAGGCCAAGGATATTGGCGAGTCGAGGTATATTCTGGCTGCATTCAGATGCGCGACTTGCACTTACCAGTGTGAATTAGCTGGAAAGAATTGTTTACTGTGCCCAGCAACTTCCGCCGCGTGGCTCTTGGGTGTGTCCTGTTTGTGCTATGAATGGAATAATATACTGAGGGAAGACAGATACATTCTCCAATTTTCCGTTCAAATGACCGGTGTTAGTGCGATTCAGTACTACTCCACGACGGTGGGTAATAACCTTTAAACTGTCCGAATCTGCGTGCTGAAATTAGCGTCCAGATCTTCACGACTGTAAGGAAACTCAGCCACACGATTCGGCAGTTCGCTTAATGTGCTTCAGATGGGCTTCAGCTCTACGAGAATCCTATTGTTCCAGTCCATCAATAGTGTTATCGCCCTCCTCGGCGAGGCTGCCTGTGTGATGTGGATTGACCACACGGGCCGCAGAGGCCCCATGATTATTGGCAACATCGCATCCGGTTCGACTCTTTTATGCAAAATCATTTTAGCAGCGGTTGAACGTTGCCATAGGTTTATCCTTCGTTGTAGGTGCCATATTGATGGCCAGATGGCCTGGGACCGTGAATAAGTAAGTTCGGCGGTTGTCTCGTTGAGTCCATCTTACTTACCATAACGCAGCAACGCCGTGAGTCATGCTACTTACCGTTCTCCGAATCCTAGGCGCGCTGACCTAGCGGGAATCACCAGGCGCACTATGTGAGTGGTATTATTCCTGAAATTTTACTCCATATTTATGCTATGTTGCAGATCTTCATCAGTGAGGTTCTTTCAACCGAAAATCGACATACGCTAATCAGGCACTTTAAACTATTTAGTAACGTGAGTTCTCCTCTCATGCTTACGCAATTTAGATACTAATCTCACATCGCTAGCACCTGGGTCTTCAACTTCTTCTTCAGCGCATGTATCGGTCCCCTGTCGTGGGCATATCCGGCGGAGATCTAGTAAGAAATTGCACCTCCTGTCGCATTGCTTATAGTCATGTCTACCAAAGCTCCACTAGAACCAGAGCCAAGGCGACGGCAATCACGAGCTCTGGATCCTGGATCTCCAACTTGTGCGTGGTCATTGGTATTTTTGTGCGAATGCTGACTGGCTTCACACTTTTTAGCTTCATTGCGCAGGTTACACCACCAGCGTTCCTGGGTATTGGATGGAAGTACGTCACGTCAAATCTCCTCGAGAATGACCGTTAATTTCTGCCGTGTAGATATTGTAAGTCCAGGGAAGGCGCGGACACTTCTGAACCTGATCATTTCATTTAGACCTCGTGTTTGCCATATGCGGTCATACCAACGCACTGTTCATATGGGCGTTTTATCCTGTGAGAAATTATCGCCCTCGGTTTAATTTTGCTAAAACGGGCCACAGGAAACGACTGGCCGCCGTCTCGAGGGTACGTAGAAGGTATTCTTTACCGCTTTTTGACGCTGATACTTGGGTTGAATCCGCAGAGATGGACGCCTTGTTCGAGAACGCACCATTATTCGTCGCGGGAACACAGTACGCCAAAGTCGGAGACCACCGTGCCGCGGAGAGGGAGCTTCGCCAAGGTTCGTCGCTGCAAGAGAGGACCAGAACACCGCGTGCTAATGACGCTGCCCAGGCACATTCAGACCTGGAGATCTCACCGAACGCGTCCCCCACACGCACGACGACGAGGAGGGTAAAGGTTCGACGGAGAAGATCGAGTAGAGATTCTTCTAAGAATCCTGAAATTTTAAACTCACAGAGTTTCATTTGTTGTAACGTAGCATGTTCCCATGAACAATGCCATTGCCGACCAATCACAATTAGCTTCTTCCCCTTGGTCTCACGTTCAGCCAAGATGTTTACCTTCTATGGCAAAACTGTTCCACATCAACTCCATGCCCGTCGCCCAACGAGGCTCATGTGACTGCGCCCGGCATTGGCCGTTCCCTGACAGCGGTACATACTACAAAGTCTTAGTTACCGCAGTACCTGCCAACGTGGTGTATGCACGGTCCGGATACCTCCTCTTCAGTGTCATCTCCAACACCTGCAACGGCCCAGCTGCTCTGCTCCCCACAAGTAGCGTAATCGTTTAAGGTAACCCCTCCAACATGCGCTGCCAGTGGCATTCAAAAGCTGACGCGACATTTCCGCCTAGGCCGGTCGGCCCACTCTTCTCAAGCTTGTCTGCCCATTTCAATGTCCTTTGCCTCATCCTCCGTCAGCTATCTCCAAGGCAGTGCCAGTACGCGGCAATGGTCCTCTCACTCTGCCCATTAACAACGAACGTTTTTAATAGCCGCGGCACTGACATGGGTAGTTTATGATCTGTGCCTTAGCCTGGATCGAGAGGCAGGTTTCAATTTATCCATAGTGCTACACGCTTGCTGATGTTCCATAGATATCAGCCATCTGGAGGTCTGCGATCATGACCGTCTTCCGAAGCGGCCTATGAATATTCTGGTTTAGATCGACATGGTCCCTCTCAAAATTACTCTTCATTTTCAGCCGTTATCACACGATTCTCGCCCTGGGGTAGGCTCCATTTATTCTAGTCTGCGGAGGCTGAGTGAAATCCTTAGATTTTTTCTTGCGGAAGCCAGTATGTGTCGCGAGCCAAGGTGTTATTATCATTGTGATTGAATCCTTGTAGTTGGGACGAAGCATTTCACATTGCCTCTCCCCACCACAAATCATCACGATCTACCAGCAAACTCCAGTTTCTTCGCAGTGAGTCTGTCTGATTTCTGCTTAGTTATCTCAAGCTGAAACAATTGGTAGCCGTGTATCGCAAACCTCAAAGTTCGTAGACATTTAATGTAGTCCTTGCCGAGGCTGAACTTTCCTTCAGTAGTACGTATACCCGCATCCGAATAATCTCTTGTTGAGGGAGATTCAGCTCCCTTATCTCTCGGTGGTACCTCGGGCTCACAGAGGTGTTTTCGATCCTCGCGGGGGAATTGATGATTCTCATAAGAATCAATGCCGTTTATGGGTGGAGCCGTAAAAGTGCGCCCGGGACATTTCCACTTATGCCGTTGTCAATTGACATGTCTGGCCAGTCGTACTTCTGACTCTATTCTTATTTGGCGGTGAGCTACACGTCTCCTCAGCAACATTCGAGATAAACCGTATTGCTACCCGCAGCGGAGAGCGTGGTCAGTCTGGTCTGATTATGGGCACCCGGGCTCACCTCGGAATGTCAGATCGGCCTTGTTACAACCATCCTTTCCATTCTCGGAGGGTCCACTCATCTCTTGGGCAGTACGGGAATTCTTACCTGTACCCCAAATCAAGCTACTATCCCAGACGTAAATATATCAAGTGAGTACATTTGCTGAGATTGACCGCAAAGTTCATTAAACCGTATTCTAACAGTGTGGTAAGAAATATTGCAGTGGATGTTTTAATTTAGCAGGCGCTAACGACTTTTGAAAGGTGTACATCAATGGCTGTCGCCTGTGGGTTTACTGTCTCCTTCAATTTTTCTGAATGACCTTTCGGACAGGCATCTACCTCGGCCTCATCATCCAGAAGGCCACGGATGTTGTACAAGTCATTGAAGCTGCGGATGGCCACCCAAGGGTTGGGAAACTCTCCCTGTTTGCCGCCTTCAAGTCCACCCGGATGACACCCACACTCCACCTGTGCTTGCGGGATGCAGGTCAGACTCATTTCTGTGCCCTTCTCCGCCACAGATCTCATCATCGTTATTCAGCACTATATTTTGTCGTTATCTTCGGTGCGATGCGTCGTTCTGTCATGGCCTGAACTTACGTGAGAAAATAGGAGCTCTTCTCTTGAATCTGGTCCTAATTTTACAACACAATCGCTATGCACAACTTGGGACGCCGTGAGTATTTATTTTGCTATTTGATTTCATCGCACACCTAAATCAATGTTTCACAGCTGGCTGCTTGCCACTTACTCAGTCGCGGTATGTGCCGGGCATTCCCAAGGTAGTATGTAAAGACTAATTCTTATTATTTCCAGTCGACTAGAATATTTCTTAATCTGAAGAACATGTCGCTCGCCCACGATTTAAATACCGGACCAACATGGAGCGAATTTCAACAAAGCTCGGCTTTGGAGTTCCAGATGCAATCTGCCCAACGAGAAATGCGGGAGCTGCAGGCGTCATGGAGAGGATCCCACGAGGTAACATCTCCATTAGCTGTCTGGCAGCCTCAGGCTCGGAGGGGGGATGACCGGGAAGATAGTGATCCAGATACATATGTTTCATGCAGCTGAGTCTGCAGCAGCTCCAATGTACAGGGTCGCTCTACAGCTTAATTTTTTCTGGCTCTGGTGGCCCCACTGTTCTCAGTGTCATCGGGAAAGTATTGAGAAATATCAACTCAGCGCGTGAGCTTTATCAATTTGAAAGGATTCAAATATTCGCGTTGTAGTGGTGAGGTCTGGTCGTTGCTTAGCGTAGCTTTGTGTGTCCATGTTTGGCGAGAGCCTTAGCTTAGTCAGCATCCAAGCCTTTGTCCACGACCTCGGACATTCGATCCTTTGCGCCGCCATATCGCAGGATCCCTGGTCCTCTGGGCCCCAGCCAACCATTCTGTCCGTCTCCAGCGTATCTGGCCATGCTTCTCGTTGGCAGGAGCGATTTCCCTGCAAAAATATAGTGGTCATGTGACCTGTACGCGCGTTCCAGACCGGCCAAACACGTACATACAATGTGAGAAAATGACACCGTGGAACCATGGGAACGGTAGTTTCATCACGTTGAACTCTAAGGAGAATCCAAACGGTTTCGATAAGGCCGGGGAAACGATACACGACTAGAGGAATCTAATGAAATAACGAGAACGGATACTATGAACCGATGACCCAGCCCCGAATCAAACGGGGCACTTCTACTTTGATAGGAGGCGAGTCTTGGGGCACCTTGCAGACACGCACCATCCGCTATCGGGTCGATGCTAGTGTTAATCTGACTTGCTTACACCACATCGAAACTGGCGGTTATACTTGCACGGTCCAAATGAGTGAACAACGAGTCTACCGTGGTAGAATACAGGTGGTTATCCATACTGAATCTTAAATTCAATGTTGGTCGAATATGACGAGATTGCAAGCATGAAATGTAATTCAAACCGGACGAAATGACATACACAAGACCCGAACAAATCAAAGAAAGAACGACACCCCGCGCAAGCGACACGATCATGTTATCTACATATGTGATTTTTTGAGGTGCACAAAGCAGTAATCTTCACTCGCCCTCCGTTCTCGCCTTTCCAATGTAGGATTTGTTGATTTTGTGCGTGTTTTTTGGGTTTGCTGAGGCTTTCTTCGTGCGCGGGGAAGCGGGCGGGAGGAGGGGTGGAGTTTTCGCAGAGGATTAATGGAGTCTGGGTAGGGGAGTCTGTAACGGAGCGAGAGAAGAGAAATGGGAGCTGTTGATGGAGGTTTGATGGTTTTCCGCGTGTTTCTGGGGTTGTGTACGTTTTTCTGCGGGGCGGACGGCGGGTGCTGCGGCCCGAATAAAAAGCGAATGGAAAGGACGGGACGGGACAGGGAGCGGACGAGGAAAGGAGAAACGGGGGAGAGGCCGGGCTCGGTGATCAGTCTAGCGAGACGGGGGAGGGCGGGATCGAAAACCGAAGACAAAATGGACCATTGAGTGAAACCGTCGAGAGCGGGTGACGTTAGCTCCTCCCCTTGCCGGAAAGAATCTTTCCCTGGCTGATGTAGCCCATGCAGCGCGCGTCGCGCTCCAGACGGGCGCGCCGTTCTTGCATTTCGGCCCTGCATACTGTAATCACCGAGCGAGACCGGGGGGACGGCGATGGTCGGGGGCTTGAATGAGTCGCGGACGGACGCAGCCTGGAGGAGACTAATTGGAAAAAGGAGGTGCGGTCGTGGGAGAATGGAATGCTGGACACGGGCCCGACGCTCATGTATGCGAGGAAGCCGAGGCCCAGAAACAGGATGATGAACAGAACCTGACACTTCATGAAGAACGAGTGCGGTGGGGCGCCCTCTCCGTAACTGGTGATGACGAGAACAACAACGCCGATGGGGACGGGAGCCATTACGCGAGTGGACGTGTGGGTGGGGGTAAGATCCGGATGAGCGAGCGAGTGGGGAGCGGGGAGTGCGTGAGGGTAGCTCTTGAAGGGAAATGGGGGGCGAAGGGCAAGGGACAATGGGATTTCTTCTATGCTCCGCTGACAGACATGCAGTTTCCGCGCGGATGTAAACTGGATGTCTCCGTGGTCAGCCGCCAGCTGAGCCGCTTCAAAACGTGTACGGGGAATATCCGGTCAGGTCGAGGCCTGAGTTCGGATTGTATCATACCGCGCATGCACCATCCAGCGAGAGAACGCGTGAGTTGCGCGGTAGGAACGAGGAATGAGGGAGTTTGTCGGAACATCACTAGTGTTTATTTCCTCGGGATCTCGCAGGATGACCGGGGTAGTCCCAATGCTATGTAGAACTTTGACATGACTCCGAGATGAGCGCGCGCCGCCCTGTGCACGTCACGACGAGTGTTTGACGCGCTTCGGCGCATGCGGCCATCACGACACGTGACCGCGGTTGCATTTTGCAGACATCGAACACGCCTACCTCCGCAGTCCGTGTCAAATCTGACGACAAGCATCAGGCGCCCTTATTGCCCGCAATTACCTGGAGCCACATATAAGTGTAGCGCATTCTCAGTTGCTCCTTACCTCTGGCAGTACCCTACAAGTCTTTTTAACTGTTTTTTCTTTGCTTTTTTCGCCTTCAACTTTCCTGACCTTTTGGCCCTTCAACCTTCATCTCTATGCGATTGTCTCTGACGCTCATCCTCGCCGCTACATCTCTGGTATCCGTTTCTGGGAGACCCATCGTCGATGACCATCCGCTCCTGCGGCGCCTAGCCGTCGGAGAGACGCAGTGCTTCACGCATCGCGCTGCCACGTACGTCTCTTCGGCGCTCTTACTTCGGTTTAAAAATACCAGAATCTAGCGCCTCGGACTGTCAATCGCTCCTCGCGGGCCCCGGTGCCCCCGACTGGACCAATCACTGCGTTCAGCGGCCCCCTAGCCGAGGCCACGTGGAGCTTCGGCGATCTGCGTGGAGCTCTAAGCGAGGTCTCGGCTAGGCGCCTCCACGCGGCAACCTAGCCATTGGCCGCGGAGCTTCGGCGAGGTCACGGCTTGGTCACTTAGCCGGAGGCGGCTCGCCGCACCTCGCCGCACCTCGCACCTCCGGCCACACCCGCCGCTGGACGACTGCTCCCCACCCACTGTTCCCCACTAAATCCTGCCTTCACCAGGCCCCGGTAAATTTATAAAGCTCACGTTCACGCTACTTACTCCATGTACACCTATGATAGGAATAAATCAGTGTTGAGCTTTTCTCGCCGCTGATCTCTTCTAAAATTGATGTTCGTCAGGGCTGAGCAGCCGCGCACATTCTTCCTTGTCTCCTGCACTCAACATTGACCAGCACACGATGTACGGACATCGCGACGGAGCGGCACCGTTTGCGAGGGTGAGCGTGCTTGCGGACATACCATTTTGGTGGCACAAATGATGTCATCAAAAGTGCATCAAAATGTTAATGATATTGGTAGCGGATAAGTGTCGGACAAGTAGAATGTAGGGAAGAGAGTAAATAGAGCCCTGGGACCGGTAGCTACACACAGCATGCTGCCAGGTCCAGGCGAGGTGGGTGTAGGTGGGTGTACGTGGGTGTACGTGTAGGGAGCTATGTGGAGGCACCTCCACGCTTGTGACTGATGTGACCTAGCCACACGTGTTCGGCTAAGTTCGGCTAGGTCCGGCCGATGCTACCCGGGCCTGAACGCAGTGAATGTCGCGCCCGCCGGCGCTGCGCCAATATTCAAGCCTTTCTGCAGTGGGAGCTGTACGTGCAGCCGCCAGGCTCCTTGCAGACAGGGAGAATGCTGATAGATGTACAGGCTGCATCTTCACGGATACGGAGGACGTACCCACCGATGCGCTGCTGAGCGCGGGGACGACGCTCCTGGGGTGCGTGGAGTCGGCGAATGGGCTCGTCAATGGCGTGCGTATTTGAAATGAAGCTTGAACCAGGATCAGTCTTACGAGGCGCTGTGTTTAGATAACCAAGACGGCGGCGGCGGGGGTTTGTTTGGCGGATGCCACTGGGGAGAGTGGGTGCTTGTGAGTATTTCCTTTCAGATCACAGAGGTGGTGCTGATGTTCATCGATGATTCAGCCAGAATTTGTAGAAGCTTATATTCAGCAGGATGTAATTTATTTCGGAGGATAATATAGCTAATTCCCCCGCGCGCTTACTCTTTTCCCTCGAAAACAGCGACCCACCCATCCATCGTCCCAACGCTCTTCATCCCGCCCGCGCGCGCCAAGCTCGCCTGCACCGCGTCCTGCATTGCATACACCACGCTCCTCTCCCGCTCATCCCCTACAAACGCCTCCACCTGCTCCGCGAACCCCGCCCGCACAACACAATCCGTCTCCCACCGCCCGTCATACACGCCCGCGCCGGGCACCACCCGCGCCTCCTCCCGCAGCACGAGCCCCGCCTCCGCCGCGAGCGCCTTGATCCGCCCCGGCGCCACCACCGTGCGCACATTGGCCGTCGAGGTCGACGCCGGCTTGCGGCACTCCAGCGCGGCCTGCGCGAGCACCGCGAGCACGTGCGTCGCCGCCTCTCCGGTCGCCTCGAGACTCCACTCCGCGACGCACACATACCGCGCCCGCGTTGCGAGCGCGCGCAGCGTCTCGCGCATGAGCGCGGGGAGGCGAAGTACCACAGGCTGTGCGCGAGGACCGCAGCGTCCCACCGCTTTTCCGGGTTTGCTTCCAAGAACGCGAGCGGCTCGGCCTGCACCCAGTCGATGCGCGCGCCGAGCGGGCCTGCACTGACCACTGCATGCGCTTCGCCGAGCGTCTTTGGCGCGCCTGACGCGAATTAAGCGAGGCACGGCGATGAGGTGGGACGCAGACGCACCATAATCGAGCGGGCCCGGGTCGACCGCATCAACTTGGCCCGCCTCCCCGACCGCGTCCGCGAGTGCGAGCGTGGTGTCACCTTGCCCGCATCCGAGCTCGAGCACACGCGCGCCCGCGCCGATGGGCCATTTCGCGACGAGGTCGAGCCGGTATTGCGCTTGCGCGACGCTCGAGGTGGGGCCGTAGCCCGAGAGGCTCGCGAGCCTCTCTGCGAGGGTCTGTGATGACTCTGGGACTTTGGAAGTGCTCATCATGTGCTGGGTATCGAACAGCGATGGGCGGCTTAAGTATGGCAGCCGGAGTCAGATGGCCCGCGCGGAGCCGTGGATCTTCAAGTGCGGTCCCGGCGGGCAATTCCAATGTCCGGACGTTAGCCAGAACAGGATGCGAAG
Organism: Mycena rosella; assembly: GCA_029378255.1. Classification (NCBI taxonomy): domain Eukaryota; kingdom Fungi; phylum Basidiomycota; class Agaricomycetes; order Agaricales; family Mycenaceae; genus Mycena; species Mycena rosella. The sequence continues at coordinate 58,955 of JARKIE010000221.1, read as the reverse complement.
AGTGCGCGTGCTAAATTCACTGCTTGAAGATAAATCTGGAGCTCGTGAATACCGCTGGTGAAGGAAGGGGACTCGGAGAACAAGTGAGTGGTAACTCATTCCTTGTGAGTTTCCTGGGTACTTTCCTCCTACTCGATGCTGCAGAAAGGCTTGGAGAGACTTGTCGAGAACGCTATTTTCGCAGTGACTCGACGATCCCAATTTGGTCAAATGAGATCACGCGATGCTCCGAGCGGCCCAAGCCATCCGGCAAGTCCCGAAACTGAACTCACGCTGAACAAGTTTTATTTCGGGGGCGCAGGCCATTCGCTGGACAAGAGTGAGAAGGGTTCATCCTAGCAGTGGTTTCGTTCAAGCTTGGAGCTGCTGCGCTCCGAACTCCAGTTGAATTGTAAGTACAGAATCACGTTTGAGGCGGAGACGCTCGGGATCCTTCACAAGGACCAGTTCGGCGGACGCCCGGGACGGAGCACCCAACAAGCCGCGGACGCCTTCATCAGGAAAAGCCTCCCCAGGTAATCTGGCAGAATTTACCCAACTTTTCCCCAAATTATGTCGATTATTAGTCTCCCATAGTCAGACCATGAATCAATTGAGATTTAAAAACAACCACATCAAAAAATAATTTATCTACATTCGCTCCGTACCAAACACATTCAGCCAGCCCATGCGTCCCGCTTGCGGTGCCCACGCTTCGAAAGCCGCACCCGAAACGCCATCCCCCAGCGGTAAATCGAACTCAACGCGCTTTAGGGCGCATAGGGTTTTCTCCGCGAGTCTCGCAAGCTCCGCGTCGAACCGCCGGACGTGCGGCTCATCCGTGGGTGCCAGCAAGTGGAAGCGAACAGCCAGAAGTACGAGGCGGTTCCCGGGCGGGATGCGTGCGAGTGCTGATATGATTGCGGAGAGCGCAAGGTCGAGGGCGCCCGGAAGGAAGACCGTGAGCCTGCGCAGCTTGGTTAGCGCGGCGAGGTCCACGTTCGCGCCGTCAACTGGGGCTGGTCAGCGGCGTCGTAATTTACTTCTGGTTACGGGAGGCTTACACTGTTGGAGCCTGAGGCTCACCAGCGGGGTGAGGGGGGCCGGTGCGATGGTTCGATAGTAGGCCTCATCGACGAGCAGCATCCGGAGGGCCGAGAACGTGAACGGACAGCCGGGGTTGTGGAGCCACGCGCCGAAGGTCTCCGTTGTGCCGAGCCCGATGAGGGGGAGCTTCGGTGGATCATTCTCGCTCACAGTGCCGTCTTGAGGGATGGCATCGTCTCCGGCAAGCTCGATGAACGGGCGCTTTTGAACGCCCCTGAGGTTCACGATGCTCCGCGAGCAGGCGGTGAAGTAGGCGTTGAGTACGGGGATGGACGGGAAGCCTCCCCCGAGACTGACAGTCTGGACCGTGGGGATGCGCAGGATGCGCTGTACGTCTGCTATGGACGCGCGGTCGGCACGAGTGGCGCGCTGGGACGTTGTGCAGTACAGCGTCACCTCCCGGAGATTCGACAGTGGCATCTGTGCGACGAGGGCGAGGACGGGGAGATCCAAGGAGAGCACCAGGCTGCGGACATGACCAGCGAGATGGGGAGATATCTTGAAGGTGTCGGCGAGTCGAGCGGTGGCTTCGTTGTCCGCATCTGACTCGTTGCACAGGGCACCCGTTATTGTTATATTCTGGAAGAGGTGGTATTGGGCACGACGTCGCCACAGCTTGCATACGACGGCGCATGCATGTAGCGTCGGTTTAGAGGTGGCGAGCTGATCGATTGTGAGGTCGAGGAGTTCCGGAATTCCCAGCACAGAATGAATGAGCGCCATTGCCACCTGACTCTTGTTAAATATTTCAGCGGGAATTTGAGGCCAGCTCACTATGCGCGGCTGTTCACGAATCAATAGAGGATAGGATTCTGGGGAGGTGAGGGGAGTGGAGAAGAATGAGAGGGTGATGAGGGTTACAAGAACATCACACGAGTGGACTCAGTCCCGGCCATCATTCGGCGCGATCCGTGTGGCCATGGCTCGCCCATTGTATGCCACAATAGGCACAACGAACGCGTGTCGACGCGTCGAACCACTCTCTCGACCTACAATTCCTTTTCTGATCCGCTCCCGCGCCGGCCGTGTTCGGTGGGTTCAGTTCCGTGAACATGGTTATATTACTGATCGCGTAATCTGTTCCATGTCCCCTACACGATTCTTCATGAGCAAGCCGGCCGATGATGAGAGAACCCGCGATTTCCTACAAGCGCACGGCAGCAGGGCAGAAAATATAAAATATGGAACGTACCTGCGCTGCAGACGCCACGCCCAGCCAAATCGGGTTCGTCAGTTCGCCGATCGTGTATGTTAGCGGCGCCGTACGCCATTGGCAGTGCATTGTAGAGTAAATTGCCTTCAGGCGTGTTGAGAAATTATATAGGGCAGTGCAATTTCCCCTGTAAACTTTCTAGCGCGCAGAGAGCCCGATGACTCATTTCCCGTGCGCATTCGTAAGTCTACAGCGAAGGGAGATGTTGCTCACTAAGGGTCCCGAGTGCAAAACGTGGATGCCCAGAAACGTCAAGTATTCCCTTCGTGGGTGCATTTTACGTTGCGAGGAAGAACGCTCACGGGCCGCCTGTCTTTTTAATATTAGAAATTGGAAATGGAAGCGGACGCATTGATGATTGAACTGGGTAGCTACAATTGTCGAGTTTTGTGGTCTTCACTGTCCAGGCCTGGACAACCACGAACACCAATTCTATGGTGGCGACGAGGAGAAACATCGCAGATCCATCGTCTGTCTTGCACGTCCATAGAGGGCGCAGGAGACGTAGTGGATGATTTATATGAAGATCTCCAAGTGCCGCAGGATGGGGTTTCTTCAGGCTTAAACTCCACTGGATCTCGACGCTCGTTGAGTTGCACTTTTTTAATTTCATCTTCCACCATGGTTTGTATCCTTGAACAACGGGGTTAACAGGGTCAAGGGTGACCAGACAACAAGGGGCGTCACGAAACGCACAAAGCCAACAGGATTCTAGATGGTCAAGGTGTGGTGAGAATTGAATTGGGTGAGAAAAAGAACGGTAGGATTGATGAAATCACTGATTTCATTCATCATGTCACTGTCACACGTTCCTTTCCTTTTCATGGCGTTCACAAAAGCGGTCTGCAATGCAATGCAGCGAATCGCGCCCCCAGTATTGGCTGGATCCTGGGACAATGTTAGTCTGGAGGCTCTCTGTTGCGAATCTGACGGAACCTTCATTCGCAGATCGGCCTTATTCTGGGTTAGTTCCACGTATGGCAGATTGAGAATGCTTGAGAATATCTGACTTCAATATTGCTAGAATCTCCGGTGAAAAATCTCGAAAAACGCGTGCTGGTGACCATCGAGTCAGTCTTCGCGCTAAGCTACTGCATCGTCTGAACTCTAGGCCCCTTTAGCATCACACCAGCCGTCTGCGATGAGGCTATCTCCCGCAAGATCTCCATGATCGTGTCGTACCATCCACCAATTTTTGGCGGCCTCAAATCGCTCACCCTTGCGACGCCACTGCAAGGGACACTTCTCCGCTGCGCTGCCGCCGGAATCTCAGTGTACAGCCCGCACAGCGCGCTCGACGGTGTTTTTGGCGGCATCAACGACTGGCTCGCGGCGTGCCTCGACGCAAATACGAAGAACGTCGAATGTCTGGAGACGAAACCCGCGACGGAGGGGATTGGTGGGGACGGCCGTCGAGTGACGTTCGATCCGCCCATCTCGATGGAGGTGCTCGAGAGCCGAATCAAGAAGAATCTCAGTCTCTCGCAAAGTTGGTCCCAGTCTTCACGCGTAGTCGGTGGATTTACCCACATATCCAATAGTCCAGGTAGGCTACTCGCCCGTGCGGCCCGAGCGCCTTGTGAGCACCGTCGCGATCTGCGCGGGTGCCGGGGGGTCCATGTTCGGCGCATTGGGTAGGAATGCCGACGTATGGTTCACCGGAGAGATGCAACACGTAAGCTCCTTAAGCCCCCCTCATTGAATTGACACTGACGAATACGTGCAGCACGATGTGCTCGCTGCAGTCGCTGCCGGAACCCACGTAATTCTGTGTACGCCCATCTATCAACCGTCCGACTGCGTATCAACTTCGTCTACAGGCGGGCACACAAATACAGAGCGCGGGTATCTCCCCATGCTCGCCACAAAATTGCGGGCAGAGCTTGACGATCCGGACGTCGAAGTAATTGTCAGCCAGGCCGATGCGCATCCATTGCAGTTTGTTTAAATCTGCTCCTGCTTCTAATTCACCCGTCTCGCTATTCTTTGGTCGAGCCCGCCCGATGATCATCATGTCAGACAAGTGGTAAATTTACGCATACCGTCTCCTCGAAATATTCACAATTCTTCCTGGAATACCGTTCACGACTACCACATGGCTCGCTTCCCCGTCCTCAATGAGCCGCGGCTCCCTCTGCTTTTTTTAGTGAACTTGACCCTTCCGCCTCCGCGTCCTGCGATTCCGCTGCTGGTTGGCCGGTCGGTGCCATAAGCTTCGACAATAACCTCGCGAAGCCTTCGTGGTCGGCTCGGATCGAAAGCGCAAGCTGAGTCAGCTTCGAGTCGATGGAGCTAACGTCCTTGGCCAGCGACGACCGGACAAAGAGCGGGCGAGCGCTCTCCCACATTTCCTTCGCTCGGTCCAGTTCCCCGCGACGCATAAATATATCGCCCATCCTAGACATGCAGTCCGCTCGACGCCTGTGGACATCCATTTCTGTGGACCCATCTAATACGGCTTGAAACACATCAAGTGCTGTTTGCTCGTCCCCCTGGGCAAGAAAGATATCGCCAAAAAAACGAAGCGCCTCGTAGGTATGTCCCAGATCTTGAGTTTTCTTCGCGAACGCAAAGTACGCTGCCGCCCAGTGAAAAGTATCGCCCACGTCGCACATGCCGTTGGACAACTCCCCCAGACTCTCCAGGGAAAGATACATTATTTCAGCGTCCAATTCGGCCTCTGCGACAAAGCTTTTGAGCGCGGAATAGGCCTTCGATACGTCTCCGGCGCGAATATCCAGTTCGCACTGGAGGATATCGCACATCACGAGTGCGTGTGGCCACCTCAATTCCGCGGCTAGTTGTCTAGCAGTGATTAACTTTGGGAGGATTACAGAGTCGTCCATTCCGGTGATAGCGTCGATTTGGGCGAGGGTCCTCACTGCATTGGCGTGGAAGTATGGTGACCGATGCCGGGCCGTCATGCGCACCACGAGTTCGGTGAGCTGACGCGCCTCGGCGTACTCGCTTTTTTGGAAGTGAATTTCCGCCTTGCGATCCAGGAATCCCAGTTCGATATCTGATCCCTGGAGCCCGTTTTTGACGAGTAGTTCATGGCCCTGCGACGCGCATTCCAGGGCCTCGGTAAATTTTCCCAGCCGGCACAAGGGAATCGCTTCATCGGCCACACTGCTGCACTCCTCGTTCACCCTCCCCGTGACTCGTGCGAGCTTTTGAACCTCCCGCAGATGTCGGATGCTGTCGTGGTATTTTCCGAAGGCGCTTTCGATCAGAGCCCTCTTGAGTAGCGCCCGGAGCTGGTACCGGGGGTGATCGATCTTCTTCGCCAACTCCATCCCAAGCTGGTTGAATTCCAAGCATTTTGGTGTGTCCCCAACTCTGTCGTAATACGACGACAGGGTCAGATAGGCCCCAGCTATGGATAAATTATTCGTATCTCCCTGAAAATCAAAGTGCCTCGTCGCACCTTGGCCTTCTGGATCTCTGGCCTGAATGAAATATTGGACGCCTTCGTTGGCCAACGCGTCCACATCTGCCTCCGAAATATTACCCGCATCTACGCGATCTACGCAGGCACACAAATAGCGCCACTTCAAATGGTGGTCGTGGCTTGACTCGATAATGCCGGGCAGATACTGCATCAACGGGCTCCACCCTTTCAACATGATCTCCGACAATCGGTTAAGTGTGAGGATTCCTACCCCGACATCGAATTGCGCCGATCCTTCAGTCATGAGTGAATTGAGGAGCAGGCTTTGGATGTTCCCAAGGTTCGACGTAAGTTGGGGAACAAGGTCCCGGGGAGACAGCCCATAGTATAATTCCCATACTTTCAGGAGCTCCTGGAAATGGTTGCGCAGTGGGCGAGTGAGAGAAAGCGAGGGCGGATGCGCGGTCCGCATATAGTCGCGGATCGGGCTCACGACCTTTAAGCGACTATCGACCAGGAAGGCCAAGGACGTTTGAAGTAATGTCGATCTGCATTTTGGAATGGCGGGGAGAGGAACGTGAGTTGAGAGCAGCTCGGCCTCGGATATTCCATCTGGGAGCAGCGACAGCAGACTAAGGAGATCGAGAGCGTTGGGGTTGGATTTAATGCGCGGGCTCGTAAGAGACATAATGACTGATTTCTCGAGGTTCGAACGTTTATCGTATCCCTCCGACAGGAGGGCCGTATTTTCAGCCTGCCAGCGTGAAAGGGCGCCGATGTATCCTTCGAAAGATGCGACGTTTGCCATCAAACCAACGGCGATAGGAAGGTTCCCGGTTAGCTCGATTAGCTCTGTCAGAGCGGGCTCCTCTGCGGCAGTCGGTTCCTGCGCAATATCAACGAAGGTTTGTCTAGTTGCGCATGCTGAAATTGGTTCGAGTGGAGGAAGGAATGGCCGGGTCCATTTGACCTTCCCTGGTCGTTCAGCGCCGCGCATCGTAATCTGATCACCATCCTTTCAGTTCCGCGAGGACCACAGACCGTGGCCAAACTTACCAGTAAGGCCAAGTGCGGAACATCAGTCAACAGAGATAGAAAGTCTTCGACTTTTGCACGGGTTGAAACTGGCTCCCATGGCGTCTCCATGTTATCAAGTACCAGAAGGGCTGGGCCGCAGTCGCAAAAATATTGTACAATCGCCTTCGAGAGCTGTCTGGACGGTTCAAGGCCCAGATGCACTCCGACGGCCGAAATTATTTGCACGTCGCTGTTCGCTGACTCGCAGGATACAAAATAGCGGTGGCAATACTTTTGTTCGACGCGCAAGTCGTGGAGAATTGCCAGTGCGAGGGCCGTTTTCCCTATTCCCCCTGTTCCCAGGACCGAGATCCGAGCTGGCTGTTGGTGCATCAGAGCGCTGACGACCTCCTCCAACTCGGACTCTCTTCCGTGGAATATCTGTGGGGATGCAGGCACTATTGAGAGTGCGCCTGAACTGCAGGCCGCAATATTCAGCGTGTAACCAGACGCACAGTATTCTTCATCTTACCTGCGGCTCATTTCAGAGTTTTGAGCCTGTCGGATTGAAGGACGCTTAATTAAATTACTTGAGACAAGGATTTGAAAGACCTACCAGCGACATTGTATCAGAAGATTGTGAATCGCTTTGTGCGGCCAGAAGTTCAAGAATCTCCTCGTGGCGCTGCTCCATTCCCGCAGATAGGCCCGCTATAGTCTTAGTCGGGATACTGAGGCAGTGCACCTACATTCAGATCATCAGAACCAACCGCAAGAGAATGATCGGCACACACCTTGAACGATTCCAGTAGGCTCTGTAACTCCGTTTCACAGGCCTCGAGTTGTGCGGTAATTTCCGATTGCTTGAAAAATCGTCTAATCGTTCCCAGTTCTTGTTGGGATCGAAGACAGGCGTAGAACTTGTGAAGAATTCTGGGACGTAATGAATAAGCTGAGGTCTGTCGAGAACACCATGCACATACTGGGCCAAGCGACCGATGCCGTCAAGAACGTGGGGCGACATTGATCCCGAGTTCGGACACAAGAGAGTGAGTGTGCAGAGCAGCTGGTAACGTGCTCCACCATATGCACACATCGCTCCCTGTTCGCCTTGTTGTTCTACGAGTATTCAGCAACATTGCTTCCGGCAATAAACCATAATCCACACCTGAACCATGGGTATGACCAACATACTCGCTGCCGAAACTGCTTTTAGGAGAGGGGCATTCGAGCCAGAGATCTCTTGGAGCGTGCTCGCAGCGATTCTTGTGTACTCAAGAAGGCCATCGATTTCTGAGGAAGATGAGTGCATCGCAAATGATTGAGGTTTGCGCGCGAGTCGTCCTTTGTACTCACGAGCGATAAGTAATTATATCATCATCATTCTCCCCGGTTCAATGACGTGAGAACAGCCCTGTTCGAAAAAGGAATCGAAAGATAGACTCACGTCTGGAATCTCCCATCAATCGAAATCCGACTTGAACTGCTTGCTTGCTTTCTATTCCCATCCGCTCGTTGTCGGTCTAACCAATGAGAGGGAATTCGAAGGGTGAGACGGAGGGTGAAAATGGGCCCCCGCACTTCTGTTAATAGAACTGTAATGAATCAGGACGTCTGTCAGACACCAACAAATGATAGGTAGTTCTTGATCGGGCATTTGGCAGAACTCATAGCCTACTCAGCTATTATTGGGGATGTAACGGTCCCTGGAGCATAATGGCAGAATACTATGGCTGTTCTGTGCGAGACGATTATAATGTCAGCCCATGACTGTCGAATAACAAAGACCCAAATTCTAGAGTCATCCACATAACCGGAGAACATCTATAAGTATATTTTGAGTGAGGCAGAAATACACAGGCCCAGGAACGCATGCTGACTCGCGGATTGCGTGCCAGTTTGACGTCGAGAGACAGGTGCCACTCCCCGCACAGGTGCCGTTCGTTCGTATGCCCTCAATTTTCCACCTCTCCGCCTTTCTCCCCGGCACAGGCTGGTGAGGTGAGATGGGGCCAGAAACTCCAGGGATCGGGGGCAGATATACTTACAGGAGAAGAAAAGAGCACCGAGTATTGATCTTTGTCAATCTAAACTCATCAAGATCGAAGCAACGTATCTGGCGGTGATTTGATATTGAGCGCGTCTGGCAACAAGGCCCCACCCAATCTGTAGACGCCGGAAACGGGAAATGTTTCAGCGCTGAGGGTTGGCTGAGGACGGCTGGGCACTTTCCAGTGGCTCACAATTGGACAGTCTCAAGCACCAAACTACTTGGGGGTGGTGGCCACGACACGGCCTGGCAAACTCACACTTATGGACTTTTTTTTCTCTTTCTATGTTACAGCTAATTGCAGTACCGAAGGCGCGGCCGAAAAAAAAAATCCATTTTAGGATGTTTTTGATCTCCGCGAAAGAATTGTACATATCTCAGTCGGTTCTTCACAAATAGGTTCAAATTTACGATCTTATCTTATTTTGGGTTACCTGATATCGGAGGCACTTCGGGGCCTGAGTGGCACGTAGGATGTCCAAATGATGTCGAGTTGAGCTGAATTCTTGGGAGGGGGAATTTATGCGCACTAGAAACATTTAAATTGGCTCAGATAAGTCATATATTTTCTACGGTACTTGGCATTTGGGTCGGAAGCATTTTTTACTCGCAAATAGTCAATGTACTGTTTATACATACAGTGGCGGCGAAAAGAATGGCCGCAGTCGTTTGAGGTCATTTCTGGGTCGAATCATCTCAAATAATATTCTGGCATAAACTTTGAGTGATTTCATGAGCTTTTGCACAGTTTAACCCAGACCTCACCAGCCCCGTTGCTGCAGAACAAAAATAATTGGTGTTATCTGAAAAATTGAGTCCTTGGATTCACATGGTATCAGAAAATAGTGAACACAGCATAAAAGTACTTGAAAAATGAACCTTATTCACAAGGTGGTTCATACAAATTCATTCACATTTTGATTGGACATCATATGAACTTCCTACGTGCCGCTCGGGCCCCGGAGTGCCTCTGATACCAGGTAACCCAAAACAGAAATAAAATCGTAAATTTAAGCCTATGGCCAATTGCACATGAATTAGACCATCAGATCTAGCCAGGTCCCGCCTAAATCTATGAAGAATTGACCAAGATATTTACAACTCTTTCGCGGGAATCAAAAACATCCCAAAATGGATTTTTTTTCGGCCGCCCCTTCGGCACTGCAATTAGCTGTGAACTAACAGTGATACATACAGTATTATCTGCCCTGGCGCGATGCCTTGGATAAGATTCACAATCAGAAGGCAAATCAATGTGATGGGAAATTTAATTTCAGGGCACACATACCATTCTTTGCTATAGTTATTAAATAGCGTGAATTCAGCTACTTGAATGTGATGTGGAGGACAAAGAAGAAAAGACAAAAAATTGTAAAAGGAAAGACACCCAGTGGTATTCGAACGCAGCCGACGATTATCACCTAATTACAAGCATGAACACAGCCACTATTTATCATTCAACACAGCCACTAAAAACAATAGCACAGTCCCTATTTACATTTGCAATCTTAGATTGGGACATTTTTTCACCACACCTTGAAAACCTCATGTCAGTTGATCAATTACATAAGTACTCATAACAGTCATTCCATGGTCCTTGCAACAGCTTTTGAAAATTCTGTAATTTCGCTTCAATATTTGGAGTCTCAGGTGAGATCAAATATGTAGGTGGCACATGTTGCCTTGCTGCAACAAAAAAAAATCCAGGAAATCCATCCATTCTTTCACATTCTGGGCCATTTGGTGGAGCCAGATTTTTTTAGGCATCACTGATCCTTGCAAATTTGTAATAAATGGACTGGGACCCTGTTCTGAATTGGAAACTGGACTTGGGGCACAAACATATGATGATTCCACCTCTTTATATATCTTAAGGCAAGCTTTGGTTGTTCACACACCCCCCACATTGCTTTTTTATTTATTTTTTCTTGGAGGCTGGCAATTCACCGCAATTTCTGGTTTCTGTCCATTTTTCGCAGATTCTTGGTATTCAAGCATGCATGTTTATCTTCTCTATCTCCACACTTGATGTATACTCAGGTTGAACCCATTATTTGTACATGTTGAGACCCAAATGATTGCATCTAAAGTTTGTTTCCTTCTTTCCATATGTCCTGGTCATCAATTGACCTCAATCTTTTTGTCAATTGCATTTATGAGCTGGAACAGTCATACAGCACCTTATTCAAAGTGATCTGACCCAATTTATGCTCCTCACATTCAGATAACGTGCATTTTACCTAAAGCGGTGAAATGGTTGCCCGGACTCGAAGCGTGCAAATGAAAAATGAACAAAACCTCACTATTTGAAAGAGGATGCAGCGACTAGCTCAACAATTGAGAATAGTGCAAGCAAGCCCCCAACAATGAAATATTAAACCACTAAACACTCCTTTGTCCCACCTCCGATCTTTATCCGACGAATTCGGGTCTTGTTAGATACAAATATAGGTCTAAGGAAACCAAGAGTTGAGGTTGTTATGGGTAAAGCTGTGTTGAAGAACTTTGGGTATGGTTCCACAAAATGTACTTCAGACTGTATGGTTCTATGCGTGTTTTAACAAAAGCCGAACACAAGTACGTGGGGTTTAGATTATAAGCTTCTCAGCTGAAAGACAATAACGACACGAAGCCGGTGAATTTGGTTGAACTTAAGTTCGGGTTTTGGTTGGATATCAGATCCTTTGGTCCACAGACACACACACACAGACAACGGACCATGGATAGGTACTCAAGATGGCTTTAATGCACCGCCTGCTCGGATAGGTACTCAAGACTGTTCTTCACAGCCTGTTCGGATAGGTACTCAAGATGGTTCATCACTGCCTGCACAGAATAGATCTAAAATAAACTTAAATTCACAAATATTCTCCAGACAGGAGGGTGTTCGGAGTGTAAGTCCCAAATCAAAACTGTTGGTACAGAGGGGCAATGGTGGTTGCCTCTGATACGTCGGGGTAGGATTCAGTGCTTAAACTTCTAGAACTGCCCTGCCTTTATACTACTGTAATTATGCTTACACTACGTGATAACACTACCATTGGTATACAAACCGATATTCGGCATGTTATCTGGTATACTATTTGTCTTGCCCTATTTCTCTCATTGGCTGGTCTGGTCCCTATATGTCCTGGCATGTCAGCCAGGCAGTGTCGCGGTCTTGGTAACTCAATCGCGAGTTGAATTCCCTCTCTTGAACAAGGTTATTCATGGGCCCAACTTGTAAAGTCCCAGTCCTGTTGTTTACTAGTATCGCGGATAAAGTAGGGCTTTATTCTAGCTCCACGCTCGTACCCTTTACACGTCTTTATGTTGAGTGGTTCAAAAGCTTAATGTTCCGAAGCCCCGGAATGATTCTGAGTTTGAAAAATTGCGATGACTTTTAGGCCCGACCAATTTATCCTGACCTCAGCGCTAAATCCGACAGCCACTTTCTGTACGGCTACACTCGGACCGGGTCACGTGATCCATCGCATCTTTACTTCGGCATAAACAAGGCAATACTTTAGGATAAAGTACTGATTGTAGTGCTGCCTTGACTTCAACCATCCTTCACAGAGTGGATAATTTAACCTCTTTGTTTGTAGGGTCCTTTGTAATGGTTTTAGCCCTAAACTAGCCATTCAGAGCTCATGCTAGTTCTAGATGCATGCTAAGGTTGCGTAACACGTGATTGTAATAGTCAAAATTACGGTGGCTTATCAGCGGCACTGATTACATGATGATCAGGGACCATATGGTAGCATGCATCACACATGAATGAAGAGATTGGGCTAAAGAACTGGGGATTGAACATATTTTTTGAGCTCACAGAATTTTTTCTTGCAAGGACCAGTGATTTTGCAAGGACCATGGAATGACTGTATCTGAACCCACTGGAAGGGCACGGAGCAATCCAGAAGTCTTTTGAAGTTTGTGAATGTTGCCCTCAGAGTTCAACGGCTTTCCATATTAGGTAGAGACCCTGGAACTTGCTGGCAGGATATGGCTTTCAAATCACATAGAGCCAATTGAAGCTTGTGGCAGAACTGGATAAAACAAGGACAAAAACTTGAAGAAATGAAGACTCAGATCAATGATGTATGGGTCCGCATTGTGGTCGCATCAGCAAATAAATGGACGGCAGAGCAAGGGGATACCGATCTGTGAAATCTGCACTACACCCTGAAGTTCCAATTTCAAGGGGCCTGGCCGACACCACCCACCCATCAATGACATCATATGCCCATATTGAGACACATCAAATTCTCACAATCTCGGTAATCTAGCTTGGCTCAAATTTGGCTGCTCGGCATCACGACCATCCTTTTTGCCTGCCTTCTATCATGCTCCGGCACACTCCATTTTTGATCTTCAATAATATGATTTGTACCCAAATTACGATCGGACGGCAGCAGCAAGCACCTCCCGATGGCAAATTATGCATATGGTCAATTTCTGCATCTTGTCAACGATGGCCTATGGGTCAGCTTGAGTCATCCAAAAAGGGTAATCCTGCCTGGGGTTTAGCAACCCGTCTAGTTAACCTGTGTGGTCGCCAAGTGGTAATACAAGACAAATGGCTTCCTTGTTTGGTCCTGGGAGGTAAGGCCATGAGCGTTGTGCAGGTGGGAACTGATAGGAGCCAAGGACGGAGTGATATACACTGAGGAAGATGATATGAGGTTGTAGGCAGTGCTGTATGTGATGCCACAGGTGAGAGTCCAGCGTTCCTCATAATCCTGAGGAAATGAGAGTCAAGCATATGTAAAGCCTCAGATTAGACAAGGTAGAATCTAAGGTACAGGAGATTCTACCTAGGCTTTATATATTACTTGGAACTAGGAGTTCTATTGTAACTCCCTGTCTGTAATCCAAAGGAGTGCAGTTGAAACTGCCAAGGCGACAGATAGGGCACGATTGTGGGTTGCTAGTGCCTTGTGATTGTGGTTTGATATGTAACCAAGGGAAGTGTGGTTGAAACTGCCAAGAGCGTTGGACTGCGCAACAGGGATATGATCATGAGCGGTCAAAATATTGTGGTCATGTGCCGCCCTGTCCTTCGGGATTTGAAAGAGCTGTAGTTGCATAGGGATGCGATCATGGGTTAATGGGTTCCCGTGATCGTGGTCTGATCTGGCTTCGGGATTTGAAAGCCGAATCATGACACATCCGGAGCATCTGCAGGATTAACCTAACCTGCTGTTAAAATTTCTGTTATATTTCTGTTTTCAGCAGTTGAGTAACACCAAAAAAATGAAAATTCATTGGTGTGCATTCTGGCTAATCACATAAATCCCGCCAAATGATACCAACTGGATGGTTTCGGCAATCACAAACACATAATTTGGTGAAGTATGCACCCACATGTTGCTCCTGCCCACAGAAACCAAAGAAAAACAGCACTGAGTTCGAAATCCAAAAATTGGTAATATACTTTTTTTTCGAGCTTGAGAGGGACCCCACCCAGCCATCCAAATAAGGAAATTCCTTATTGTGGTACCCCCTTGCGGCAGAGAACAGAGATCAGCTGGCAGATGATCTGAACCACTATCACATTTTGCTTTTGCTTATCATTGTAGTGTGATTTGGCTCCTGGCTATCCCTGTCTATGAACTTGGCCGCACTGGAACCCTAGATATTTTTGTTCATACCAAAATCAATCCCCTCGGACAGTCTTCTAACCGTGGCAACAATTGAGAAACGGGTCACATGGGTATAGCTACCCATTTTGCCAGCCTGGTAATGTGGTGTGGATTGTGGCGATGAGATCCTATGCAGCAGCTCATCGTGATCGGCTTGGAGCATTATAAGCACTCTCCTTGGTTCAGTTGTAGCTTCTCCCCTCTCTTCACCCTCCTGTCCTCTACATGCCTGTCACATTCTCCATTACAAGGCACCAGGCCCATCCAGTCTCTCACAAGCTGGGACCCCATATTCTACGCCAATGTCTCGAACTTGCATGCAAGCCGCAAGCAAAGATGGCAGGGGAGATTTTTTGGTCCTCCATAACTAAAGAGCAAGGCGAAATAGAACGTAAAGTGTGGTTCAATTTGATCTGTATGCTCGGTTTAATAAGCAAACTTTCCGGTGTCTTGAAATGTTCCCTGCTCGTGCCTTACGACATCCAAAATTCTCAATTCCTTGTATTCCGCGAAACTCCTGATTTACATATTGATACATCTATTTATTTCTACCAAGTTTGGGACTAGAGTAGTGAGCATCAATGCACATTCCATTTATTACACCCATATAATTCGGGACTTCAACTCGCCAGATTTTATGGTCTGTGGACCGCCCTACATGATGAGGATCCTGAACCGAGTGATTCGATAGCTCGCTTGGAGCGACGATCACTATCAATGTCATGTTGCAACAAATTACGACAGAATCCGATATATTTACTACTACTAATAATCCAGACGGCCAACTTGGAAGCAAGGATAGTTTATACGCCGCAATAAAGTGAACGAAAAGAATGGCCTTCCACCTTTTTGCTAAACTGGAAAGCAACTTCAAATGAAGTTCTCGACAGTGCAGCAAAGAGAAAGAAGATCCCCCGATGACACAAGCCGGTAGTGCAACAGCAAGGTCATCGCGTCCACATGTTGCAAGCAGAGCATGTAGACAAGGGCGGCAAAAATTAGATAACCAAGAATGGAGGCGGTGCCTCCATAATAGTGGTTAAACTATTAAGAACAGATACTACACTTGATCTAAGCCAAAAGGCCAGAGTGGTAAGGATTCCAGTTGTCGACGCGCTTCTTATATACGTTTCCAGCCTGGTCCGTGCGCAAGGTAGACACGTGGTGATGGGCTGATTGATTTTTTTTTAGCGAGCTCCTCCTACTTGATTTTCACGCGGGAACTACTAGAACCTACCAGAACCATCCGCGGTGAATGGCACCACCTTTTCCCCGGAAATAATAACCAGTAAGAGCAAGGTTTTTGTTTCTGGCTCGGCGCCAATCAAGGCACTAATTCGATAAGATAAGAACAAGCGCCAAATCTTGGCAAAATCTCTCCCCTTTGCCCTTCACCTCCAGCATCCAGTGAATGGGAGAACGGAGACGGAGACGAATGTGGTCACAGCAACCCCGGGTCCGCCCATCCCCACAATCTGGTGCTCGCGCCGACTCACAAGGATTAACCGGTACTTCGACCTCTCCGAGTCCTCGCCTGTCATTATGTTTTGGGATATGCGGCTTTATACTTTCTGGGCTGTCTATCCCAGTCAAAAAAAGCGGCGATCTACGTGAAGCGAATCGTGATAGGATCCCGTTTGTCGACGAGCCGCTGATAGACGATGTTACTCGTGAAGGACGACCACTGCGGCAGACATGAGCATGTCCCCGAAAGCTAAACGAAAATGTACTCACGCCATTCCCAACGAAGACCGCTGCCCTTCTCGCAATCTCCATATCCACCGCCATCGAGACATCTGTCTGCTCCTTGTCGAGCACCAACTCCTGGCTGGTAGCGATCGTCCAGCCGTCCGCGCGCAGGGCATCCTTCAGCCCATCGAGCCACGCCGTCTTCTCGTTTGTGAGGATGTACAGGAAATCGAGCGTGCCCTCGCTCGCCCCACTTGTGGCATTATGCATATGTGCCAAGTAATCGGCGCGCACCGCGGCGGCCTTGCGCACGACGCCATCGCGGTCTGGCCAACACCGCGCGAGGAAGCGCTCGTCCTTCCCCGGCGCGTTCGGCTCCGACACGAAGCGGTCAGGTAGGTGCGGGAAGAGGTTCCAGCTGTAGAAGACCGCGTTTCCCGATCCCAGCCCGCGGCAGTGCCCTTCATAGTCCCCGCGGCGCAGGTGCAGCGCGAGCATGCGCGCAAAGGGGTCGTGCGGCGTCGGGTGCGGCGGGCGCGGGCCGCGGGGGAGGAACAGCTGCATGTTCCGTTCAACGGCGGAGCGCACGATTGGCGAGCCACGCAGGAGGCGCGAGATGGGGGACGCGGAGAAGGATGGCCAGAGGTTGAGCAGGCGCGGGCTGCCGAACAGGGAGAGGTCGAACGTCTGCGGGAACCACTCCCCTTTGGTGTACACGACCTCGATGCAGCGCTCGGGCGCGCCTTCGAGGATCGCCTGCCAGTGTTTCAGGACCTCGAGGCCGGAGGCTTCCGCGACGGCGGGCTTGACGTCCCGGGTGTTGATGTAGCGGCGCTCACGACGGGGGCACACGACGTCGAACCAGTTCGCCGAGACAGCGCGAGGAGCGGGGTCGCCCTCCTCGAAAGGACCGCCCGCGACAGGCCCCGAAACAATCGCGGTCAGCGGTGTGCGCGGCCAGATACTCAGCCATCGGTCTTCCGGCCACTGGTAGTGCTCATGCGCCCATTCATAGTCCTGGAAGACGTACGCGCGCTCGGATACGTAGGCCAGGTGTGCATTCATCAGCCTACGCTCCCCGCTCCTCCTTAGTACACCGGACCCAGGAATAACCGGAGCATGCTTACACCTCGTTGAAGCAGTTATTCCACCCCAGCACCCGCTCCTGATTCGAGAACTTGACATAACGGCCGGACTTGCCCTCTGGGAAAGGAAGGGAGAGGTTGTGCTGTGGAAGCGCCGCTTCCCATTTTCGCAGAGCGGTATACAACGGTGGGCCACCGCCCGTGCCTCTGTCTGCGACGTAGTAATTATACTGGATATGCGCGAAGTGCCGCAGCTTGGGATGGGCGCCAGTGATGGTGACGAGCACGACGATGAGAAGAAGGGCGGCGAAGAGGACGCAGCGCGGGCGGCAACGGAAGAGGGTGAGTATCATGCTGGTGGAAAACCCGTGGACTGATGTGAGGAGTGCGACAGCGCCGTTCCGACTGTGATCCGGGCCACGCGAGAAAACCAGAAAAAATGATAGCCCCAGATCACACTGGCGCGGATCATTCCGGGCCGGACAGGATAGTTACCAGGACGTCTGGCAGCGCCGTAAACTCCTTGGCACAACTTAGCCGTTTGATGCGAAAGACGAGTATGTGTAGGAAAATGGTTGGTTTCAGCCCAATCTTAGTGCAACCTACACTGTACTTGAAAGCTTTTATTTCATGAACTTTTCCGCCTCTACTGAAATCAATGATTTCGGCACTTGCTACCGAAACAATTTGTTTCGGCTGCGGGGAAAAACCTTCGGCTTCGGGTGCCTTTCGGGCCGCCGGACACTTATTGTGTCAGTGATACACGCGGCTGTGAAACTCCCGTGATCGGCATGGTTCGGCAGGAGTCGGCATCGGCAGCCGACGGGGACCAGTTCATTCTTAGTCACAGCGGAACCCGGTGAACTTCTGGCAAAGCATGTCAGGATGAACCACAGTTACCACCACCATTATCCACCCCAGTCCATGATCTCCAATGGACTGGATCCTTGCCCCTTCTGTCAACAAACATGAATGGCCACTCACCCGCAAGAAATCCCTCCGCCCACAGAGAATTTGAATCGTTAATAAAGCATGTATGTAGGGACGGAGGATCATATGCGGTGACATACATGTAATGAGGATTCCGGTGGATATGTATGGAGAACAGCCCAGTGGAGTTTACCGGAAAGCCAAAAGACTCTCAAGGATCCTTGACCCAACCCCGAATCGAACGGGCGCCAGACTTCAGAAAACGATGTCACGAAATAGACGTGAGATTGAGTGGACTGCCTGGGGAAGTGCTCCTGGATGAACAGAATTCTGAGGTTGTATGATGAGTTGATGATGAGGGACGATTGATGGTCGCAGTACATCAGATGTTGTGTCGCAGATAGGGGCTATCATGGCAAGATTCGACAAGAGGCACGCAGCCAATGATGTTGTCCGCGCAGTTTCGCCCACAAACCCAAGTAGGCGATCGATGTACGAAATTGGCTATAATGAAGGGATACGGCTCAGAATCGGCAATTGTGTCTGTCCAAAATTAAATTCAACACAGCGTCCGTGGACCGTTTCCTTCACGACATCCGGAATCAGGACTGATAAACCGCAGCTATGATACGAAACGCACCTAGAAAAGATTGAGAAAAGAGCATCTGGCCTCAAGGAACGGAGAGCATACCAGTGGCACGTTCGATGCTGTTGAACGTCTAGAACACAGCATCTCAATTGAAGCTCGTCCAAAATCCCGCGCTGCACAGCCCTTGCGCCACCAAACTAATGCAATTCATCAGAGCCGCATTCCCACCCGCTCCCACCAAGTACGGTAATAATCAATAGCTTTGATGCACGGCGAAGA
Organism: Mycena rosella; assembly: GCA_029378255.1. Lineage (NCBI taxonomy): Eukaryota > Fungi > Basidiomycota > Agaricomycetes > Agaricales > Mycenaceae > Mycena > Mycena rosella. The sequence continues at coordinate 40,002 of JARKIE010000221.1, read as the reverse complement.
TTGGGAGGAATGGAAAGGCTGGAAAGAATGTGATTCGGTTCAGCGAGCTGGATGAGGGGGAACGTTAGTAAACCGCAAGGTGAATCAAAACGGGAAAGAAAATGGAAAATGACATCGAGGCAGTGCAGTATAAATTCACGCACGCGCACGGAAGCTGTAGAAGACCCGAGATCAAACCGGCCTCCAACTTTCTTCAAACGTGGTCGCCAGGTGCCTATATTGGCGGCCTATAAACGATCATCGTCCCATTGCCGACCCTCTCAGATTCCTCCCCCCTCCCTGGATGATGGAGGACGACATCGAGTCGACCACTGGCAAGCCTGAGGCACCCGATGCTGCTACCGTTCTCAACAACCTTCGAATCGCTGCACTTGCAGAAGTGGATAATGCAGATTTTATGTAATATCCAAAATCCTGACCAGACACGGCCGCTCATGCTCTTAACAGCTTCTTCCACGTCCAAGTCTGTTTTGTTGCCGGTGTCGGGTTTTTTACAGATGCGTAAGTCCAGTCCCACCGCGCAGCCTTTCTGACGTCTCAGGTGCACCAGATACGACGTCTTTGCGATTAATATCGCGGCCGTAATGCTAGGATATGTGTATGGCACCACCCCAGATCAGAACTGTACTTATCTTCTCCACTCTCCTCTGATCCCTCCTGACGAGTTACAGGCCGACCCACGTTAAATAACAGGCAGAATCTCGGTCTCAAAATTGCAACACCCGTCGGAACTTTCATCGGACAGTTATTTTTCGGGTGGTTGGCAGATATTGTGGGCCGAAAGCGAATGTGTGAGTCCTTTCCGTTGTCCTACCCACAAGACCGCACTGACCAGTCCCGGCTCAGACGGTGTAGAGCTCATAATTATGATTGTTGGGACATTCGCGCAGGCAACTGCGGGAGGCGGACAGGCCATGTCAATCATTGCCATGCTAATCTTCTGGCGGTTCATCGTAGGCGCCCCTGGATCCAAATCATCGAATCTCCTACTGATATATTCCAGGTTGGGCTAGGAATCGGCGGAGACTATCCTCTGAGTGCAACGATCTCCTCTGAATTCGCATCCACGCGCACACGCGGCCGCATGATGACTGCAGTGTTTGCCGCCCAAGGCTGGGGAAACTTCGGTGGCTCGATTCTCCACTTTACACCCGCCGCCTGCTCATACATGTATCAGCTGCGTCTCTCGTCGCCACAGTTATCGCCATCGGGTTCAAAGATCTGGTTACGCGAGATTTCCCGACCGCCAGCTGCATCTGCGACACCAGTGCCTTTTCCCGCCAGCTTTGCGCCTCCCCCAGCACAATCAACCACGTCGACTATATGTGGCGCCTGCTCCTCGGCCTCGGCTGCATCCCTGCGGCACTCGCGCTGTATTTCCGCCTCACCATCCCAGAGACGCCTCGCTTTACGATGGACATCCAGCGAAACATTGATCAGGCCACGGCGGACATCAACACGGCGCTCGAGAATGGTAATAATCCGCGCGATCCCTACGCCCCCGTCCAGCGCGCGGATGCGCCCCGAGCAACACGGCGAGACTTCCTCCACCACTTCGGGCAGTTGCAGAATCTGCGCGTGCTCATCGGGACTTCATATTCGTGGTTCGCCATCGACGTAAGCCCTGTTCAACATTGAAAAATTGATGGATATCGATCCTGAGAAATATACAGGTTGCATTCTACACACTGGGCCTCAACGCGTCCGTGATTCTCGAAGCGATTGGCTTTGGTGTATCGGGAGACGTCTTCCGGAACCTGTATCATCTGTGCATCGGAAACCTGATTCTCTCACTCGCGGGACTCATCCCAGGGTATTGGTTGTGCTTTCTCTTCATCGACCGCTGGGGCCGGCGACCGATACAGCTGATGGGCTTCATCGTGCTCACCGTCCTCTTCAGTGTCATGGGTACGTTTTCCTTGGCTGTGTCCTCCATCTGCCTCAACATAAGATGACCTGTATCATAGGATTCGCATTCAAGTGTCTCATAACGTTCGACGGGCCGATCGCGCAGAACACACCGGGCTCGCGATTTTTCGTGTTCCTGTTCTGCCTCGCGAACCTCTTCCAGAACTTCGGGCCGAATACCACGACGTTTATAATCCCCGGAGAGATTTTCCCGACCCGCTACCGCTCCACGGCGCACGGCATCTCCGCCGCCTCTGGGAAACTCGGCGCGATCGTGGCCCAGTGTCTGTTCTACCAGCTTGTGGACCCCATCAATAATCCACAGCATTTCCTCGACCATTCGTACGTTTAACCACACACGGGTGAATTCTACTGAAGGGTGATTTGGGGCCGCAGGTTCGAGATCCTGGCGCTGTTCATGCTCACGGGGTGTTTTCGACTTTGCTTCTCCCGGAAACGATGGGCAAATCTCTGGAGGTCCTCTCAAACGAAAACCAGGATGGGTTCATGCAGCGTGCGTTACTTTCCCGACCCCCTTCCCATTCTTAATATTATGTTGCAGCGCCTCCCACCCGGGTTCCAGCGGAAAATATACCCATGCACCAGATATGAGCTCTTGTATTTTTTGGGACCGGGAACACTCTCCGAAAGCCATGGGAGAGGGTTTGGCACGGGCGATGCACCTCGTGGGTGGGATATTGAAACAGTGTACATTATTTCATGGTTACCCCAGTAGCTCTAGTTTTGTCATATACTCCTCCTGCATTGCACGATAACCAATTGCATGCGGGGGCTTTCGGAACCAGGAGTTCTTTTCGTGTCGGTGAGGCTTACGTAATGACGAAGGGCAAGAGATGATAGGATTTCTCCTATGCTACGCTGACAAACATGCAGTTTTCGCGCGGATGTAAGCTGGATGTTTCAGTGGTCAGCCGCCAGCTGGGCTGCTTAAGAAGGTGTACGCGGGATACCCGCTCAGGTCGAGGCCTAAGGTCGAATTGTACCATACCGCGGGTGCACCATCCAGAAAATGCGTGAGTTGTGCGTAGGAACGAGGAATGAGATGGCCCGAGGGGGTTTGTCGGAACATCACTGGTGTTTATTTCCTCGGGATGTCACAGAGTAACCAGGATAATCCCAATTAACCGTTCTTTACAGCCGTTTGTGGAACATAGGGCGCGGGCAGTTTTTTTTTCCATTTTGGGCCTGTTTTGATCATTTTCGACCAGAATACCCGCCCCGGCCCCAAATTGCTCTGAAAGTTGAACCATTTGATCTGCGCTTGAAATGTGCAGCGGATAGCACCCTGGATTTGTCGCAAGACCATGCATACTCTGTCCCTGGCACCCAGATATCTGCTTTCAGCACACTTTCTGACTAGAACAGCTACCCCAGGCCCGGATGGGGGCCGTTTCCATGGAATTTGGACTATTTGATTTGCATTTGGAATGCACAGTGGATGAACACCTCACATTTTAAACACGACCCATAAACCTATTTCCTGGCCCAACAACCAACCTCCCAGCCCATTTGCGGGATAGGACAGCTGCAGAGATGGTTATACTGTCTTGAATCACAGACCTTTTTGATTCAATGAACTTCCAATGTAATCCGCAGCAGATGGCATCTTAGGATAGTGAATATAGCAGGTATTACTATATAAATTTGTGTCGTCGCAGCACTGATACCATAAAACATTCCTGACAAAAGAACAAGTTCCCCAGGCAATTTGCAACTGCAAACTGCATCCAAGGCTCAGTCTGTCATGGAAACATGACATCTACATGTTTGAACTTTGCATCCTTCAGAATTGCCCTCTGATGTGTCGCGCAATGCATCCTATTTCCATCCGTCACATTCCACGTGTTGTCCCCGGAGTGACTCTCTGTTTCCTGTGTCGTGTCAGCTGGATTCTGGTGCCGGGTGGAGAGAGGTGTGGGAGAAGTTAGACGCATCCGCTGGCCGAGACATATCCGGGAACCACCATTGAAGGGGAGGAATATAAAGGTCTTTCGAACCACTGACCAGAAATCGGCTGGGATGTTCGGGCAAATGAAAGGGAGAGAAAGAAAAAACCTTACGGTACTTGTGCAGCCGCTCGTTGATGAACCACTTCGGATCGAATTGGAGGGCTAGACAGAATACTATTAGTCTCTCATCGCGAACGGCAATTCACCGTCAGGTCCCCAGAGTTTTTTGTGGGGATGCATCACGATGGGAGCATAGAGGACCCCTCATTTTTTTTGAGCGTCACGTTACAGCTGGTTGCGGAACTTAGGGCGCGGCCAAAATTTCTTCTCTTTTGGGCTGTTTTTGATGGTTTTCACCGAATCCCTTGCCCCGAGCTCGTTTCTTGGTATAAATACATAAGGATTATATGGGCGGATTCGCGCTGCGATTCCGCAGAAGATGTGGCGCTCCAATTTTGTTTATCATCATTTCATAAAATGCAGTATATAATTTCGTAGTTTTTGTTCAGGTCCCCTCCTGTCCGGGAAGGACATCTTGAAGCAAGTTATACCGGGTTTTGTGAGGACCTCACAGCTAACCAAAGAGGACCTCGTCGGAAAATGTGTCTATCGCACCTCATATCCGTGCATAAGGCAATTTAAACTTGAATTTCGTAAATGTATCGTGTCTTGCTTGGGACCGCTGCCCGCTGCTGCTCTCTAACTCAGGACGCGGAATGTCCACATCTGCACTCATTAAATAGTACCCCCAAGATTTTTTACAGTTCACATTTTCTCTATCGGCATCCATTCGGTGACACGACGTGCCCCCAATATGACAGTGCTACGGGTGACTCCACATGCCGGTGACTGATCACTCATATTGGGGTGCGTCGCATCGCCGGACAGAGGCACACTGGGGAAATGTGAGTTTTAGAGTGGCTCATAAATGCAAAATAGGGGGTGTCGGTGTATGCGCTTCACATGCTGGGGCAGGGAGCAGCAGCGGGCAGTGGTACCAAACAAGACATGGTACATTTACAAAATTCGAGTTTAAATTTCATTATGAGTGGATGAGGGGTGATAGACACATTTGCCGACGAGATCCTCTTCAGGTAGCTGTGAGATCAAAACACGGTATAACCTGCTTCAAGATGTCCTCCCCGGACAGGAGGGGACCTGAACAAAAACTACGAAATTATTTTATGAAATGATGATAAACAAAATCGGAGCGCCACATCTTCTGCGGAATCGCAGCGCGAATCCGCCCATATAATCCTTATGTATTTATACCAAGAAACGAGCTCAGGGCAAGGAATTCGGTGAAAACTATCAAAAATTGCCCAAAACAGAAGAAATTTTGGCCGCGCCCTAAGTTCCGCAACCGGCTGTAACAAGTTTCACCGAGTAATAGAACAGGAGGAGAAACGGACCTGGAAATCAAAGGCATATCCCTCCTGCAGACGAATCCCCATCTGACCGATTGTGTCCTCGACGTGAGTGTTGAAGCTGTCGAAGTCGCTGAGCCTATCGTTGTCAAAGAAGGGTCTCGTCAGGTCACGGTGGAACTTCCACATCGAGCCTTAACCCAATGATAAATTATTCTGTGAGAACTTAGATCCTAGACAGTGGTATTCATACCGGGATGTCTGCTCGTATCCTCAAAATCTAACTGATTAGTGGAGAGTACAGTGATACATAATATTTTATGCCACAGATCTCAATGAGCCATTTGGCTGAACAAATTGGATTTCAGACAATGTTGGTATACTCACAAGAATAAAGGTTTTAGCAAGCAATGATAAGTTCCGTTCATTCAGAATATTGGGTATGTCAATATTATACAATAAATGTGGAACATAAAATGATAGTGTAGTCTAGGTAGTATTGCTGTTCGCAAAGTTGAGCGGGTCAGAGTTTCTCTGTCCAGAAACTGCCATGTCATTCGAAGAAGTAGTGTACCATTGTTTTGAAAGCATGGCATAGTACTCAAGGTAGTTGAATTACCTGCAATGAGCACCAGCTTGGCTAAAACAGGAAATACAGGTCAGTTCAAGAAACCTTTTTAGACAGTTTTTTTAGACAATTTCTTACAGTACTGATTCCGTAAATGTCAAATCTGTCTGAGGCTTCAGATTGTCTCTTGCCAGACTAGCATTTCAGATTAGATGACCGATTATGATGTTCTGAGACTTAGATCCTAACCATAGTTGTTGCAATCATATTCTAACCCAGATATGTCTGCTCATGTCGTCAAAATGTGACTGATCAGTGGAGAGCATAGTGGTAAAAAGCAATTTACAACATAGATCTTATGGATCTCAATGGCTTATTTTGTTAAACAAATTGGATCCTAGACAATGTTGATATGCTTATAAGAATGGAGGTTAGACATATTATTGTCATACAAAGGATGTGCAACATAAAATTGCGAGTTCTGTGCTATGGTACTTAGTGGCTGTGTTGAATGCATAATAGTGGCTGTCCTTCAAATTCACTCCAAATTCTGTGAAAATATAGTGGCAGTGTTCATGCTTTGTAATTAGGTCGCAATCGTGGGCCGCGTTCGAGTCTCGCCAGGTGTCTTTCTTTTTTACAATTATTAACTTTGCCTCTCTTGCGTATTTGAGCAGTTCTTTGAAGCACATCATTTTAGTAATGTTTTATTCTAGTTTCCAAACAATTTTCAGTGTCTAAATCGACCTGTAGCTTCTGGTTTGCATTGAAGTCCATGTGGCTGTGTCCATCTGTTTGGTCTCAGCAGATTTCCCTCGGCCCTCGGCCCTTCCAGAATCTCTATGTCCACTTAATTCAGGGCAGGTTGGGATTGTGTATATCCCATCCAGATGCCTACCCAAAACTGGCCATTGTCTGGCTGTTTACCTCGCCTTCTGTTTGAATCTGTCGTGGGCACGTGTAACTTTCTCACGGTGGTCATGCTTGGCTGCTTCAATTTTTTGTGTAGTCACAGATCTTGATGTTGTCTCTAACAATTTTTATTTAATGTTACTTTATTGCAATTTGTAAAAATAATGTCCTCAACCTGAAAAAAAAAAAGAAAATCAGTTCAAGTTGGGCAGCGCGAGGTCGCGGGCTCAGACCGTGCCGCACTGGTTGAACATTTCAAGTTTTTCAGTGAGAAAATTGGTAAAAAACTTTACCGATTTTACAGGAATTTCTCACTGAAAAAATAGGTGAAAAACTCAAAATCTTTACAGAACTTTTTGATGCACAATTACTTTTTTCACCAAAAACAGAAAAAGTTCTGAAAAAGTTTCAAGTTTTGCACCTACTTTTTCAATGAAAAATTCCTGTTATGACACCGACAAGCCCTTCTTCTTTGCCCCCTCCACCTCCCATGCCCCCACCACCCCCTCCCCATCCCAATGAACTCCACACCCGATACTTATACCATCGATGCACTACAAATCATTTCCCTCAACTGCCACAAATGTTACAACGTCCTCTCTTCTTTATTAAATACCATGAACCCAGCTGACTACAATATTATTAATACTCCCTCTCGCCGCCCCAATGGGACCGACGCTCCCTGTCCCTCTGTTCTGAGACTCCCAATACATTACTTCACATTAATAAAACCATTCCTTCCGCTAATTACTCTCAAAACCGTATAAAATCCACATTTATAACCTCTGTTACCCTTACATTAGATACTCGTACGATACACATCTTCTCGCTATACAATCCCCCGGACTCCGACAACAACCCAATCCGCTCCCTCTCCCGCTTCCTCACCATGCTCAGCCCCCTCCCTCCCGACCACTCTGTTGTGATCTTCGGCGACTTCAATCGCCACCACCCGCTCTGAACAGGCGACCTCTTCCCCCACCGCACCGCAAGAAGCGACGCGAGCACCGTGATTAGTCTCATGACCAAGCACAACCTCGCGCAGCTTGTCAAGGCCAGCACCCCAACATTCTACTCCACTCCACACAATACCTGGTCAACGATCAACCTTGTCTTCGCATCCAGCGGCACCGTGCTAGCCAACTCCCTGGTGAAGTGCTTGACTTCCCCAGGCCACAGCTCCGACCACCTCGCAACCACCGTTGTCTTTGATGTGGCTGTGGCCCACCACGAGCTCCCACAGCGCCGCAACTTCCGCGTGGCGGACTGGAGCGAATTCCCCCCCCTCCCTGACGCCCTTCTCACTGCGAACCCCCTCCCCCCCATGCCCCTCATCACCCCTGCCGAGATCGACATGTACATGGACGCACTAACAGACGTGTTGGTCAACGCCGTCACGATGCACGTCCCTCTCAGCCGCCCTTCCCCGTACGCACACCGCTGGTGGTGCTCCGCCTTGCCGGTGCTCCATGCCGCGTATAACCATGCGCACCGCGCCATCGTCAAGGACGACTGCCACCATCCCAGCTGGGACGCGATGCGTTGTGAGGGCTGTATATGCTTTGCATATGCCCGCGCGTAGCATCACTGGCACAACGGGGATGAAGAAGCACAGCACGGCTATATCACCAAATCGGGACACACCTGAAAACCGCATTTGGACTTCTCACAAACACGCTCCTCAACCTAGGGCATCAACTGGGACACGAACTACGACCAATAATCCACTACAGACACCATTAATTTGAGCCCCACCAAGCCTTTAGCCATGACTCCTGGTCCAAAATCATATGATTTCCTCTTCACTCCCTGACCTGGCCAAAATCCTTTGATGTGCAATAAATGCCCCAGCACCAGCAGCCTACCTCGTCCATTGCCCATGCGACACCCCACCCAGAAGCCTCCTGGTCCCCAGAAATCACTTGATCCTCGCCAAACAATAAGCGACTCTGAAGACCGTGCCTGTAAATCGCTCTATTTCCTAGCATTGGACACCTGTTTTGGACTGCGGGCATCGTTGCCCGTCCGTCGTCCTCCCTACGGACCCCAGGCCCGAGGCCGCCGACACACTGCGGGATGTTCTGCCTCCATTTGGGCTTGGCGTGAAACAAGGGAGCGAGTCCTCTATAAAATTGCTCGATATTTCGACCTTGGAGCCCCAAAATCACCCTCTTGGACCTCGGAATCACATGATTTCCCCGATTCCAGCGGGCCTAGCTTCCCTTTGCGGAAGGAGCGCATGGTACCAAGCTCCGGAGGCTGTACAAGCAGCAAAGGTATAAAAGGGCAAGGTTTTTGGAACTTTAGTCAGTAGTCGACCCGTGTATCTCCCCCACCAATACACTCAGTTTACCACCACCACAACCACCACATCTAACGTTCCACACTGCAGCCTCCTGTCTGAGACCTGCTCTCTTCCCTCCTTGTGCCCCTTGCCGTGGTACACCCCACCTAGACACATTGCTCATCGCCAAGGTATCCACATTCATTGACCGCACCGTTTATTGACCATCTTCTCGTCTCTTGCGAGACACTTCACACACACACACACACACCCACGGAACACATCGCGTCTGCACGACAGCCACCTACGCCACTGGAGTCCATCTCGTATTAACCCCCTAGTGGCCGAACAAGCTACAAAGCCAATACCATCTATTTCGCATCGTAGCACCGCGGTCCGCATCACAGCGTGTAGCGAGGAATGCGTACCTCAGCGCGATTCGCTGTGAGAAGAGAGCGCATTGGCGCCAGGACATCGCCGACCTTCCGTGCGGTGACATCTGGAAGGCGGCGAAGTATGCGCTAGAGCCCAGCAGCTCCTCCTCATCGACGCGCACACCCGATCTTGTCGTGCCGGACGGCACCATCACATCCTCCCCCACACAGAAGGCCTCGCTGTTTCATAGCAAGTTCTTCCCGCCCAAGCCCCTCATCCTGCCTCCTCCCACCGATTCACCACCAGCCCCACACCCTCCCCCGAGCTTCACCATCGACCACTTCCTCCATGCCATCGCAAAGCTCTCCCCGTGGAAGGCGCCAGGCCCCTCCGGCATCCCAAACGCTGCGATGAAGGCTGCTCGCGTTCCCATCGTGCCAATCCTCTTCAATATCCTTGAGGCGGGTCTGCGCGTTGGTTACTTCCCAGGGGCGTGGCGGGTCTTTATTACCATCACGCTACACAAACCTGGCAAGAGCGACTATATCGTCCTAGGGGCGTATAGGCCGATCGCCGAGGAGGAAGCCTTGGGGAAGGTATTGGAGTCGGTGATCGCCGACTGGCTGTCAGGGTTTGCGGAAACCCACAACTTGCTGTCGCCAAATCAGTTTGGAGGAAGACCGGGGAAGAGCACAGTCAACGCACTCCTGCAGCTTACGCAGAAGGTCAAGGACGCGTGGAGAGTGGGAAAAGTCGCCAGCGCACTACTGATGGATATTTCGCAACCTTTCCCGTCCGTGAGCCACGAGCACCTCATCTATCTCCTTCAAGTGAAGCACATACCGGATCAGATTGTGGACCTGCTACGCAGTTTCCTCTCCGACCGCCGCACTACCCTCTCATTCGACGACCATACTTCCCCTCCTTGCACGGTCCCCAGCAGCGTTCCGCAAGGGTCGCCGCTCAGTGCCCTACTTTACCTGATCTTCGCCGACAAGCTGCTACATAACCCGGACGGAAACACCACGGGCTACATTGATGACACGAGCCGCCTCAAGGTCTCATACACCCTCGAGGACAACATCCGCAAGCTCAAAGTTTTCATGGACGCCAAAGCCCACCCCTTCTCTGCATGCACCGGGCTTGGGTTCGACCTCCCCAAATTTCAGCTCATCCACTTCGTATCCCCCCGTCGCCACACCGAGCACTACTGCCCTCTCCCCCTCTTGTCAGGCAACATCACCATCCCCGCTACTACGAGTGCCAAGCTTCTCGGGGTCATACTCGACCACAAACTCAATTTCCACTCCCATGTCGAACTCGCCCAGCGCTGCGGCACCAAAGCAACGCTCGCCCTTTCCCGCATTGCCTCCCCCACGTTTGGGCTGCCACATGCGTACGTGCAGCGGCTTTTCCAGAGTATTGTCGTCCCGCGAATGGAGTACACCCTCCCCATGTGGTACAGACCTGTCTCATCGAACACGGACACAAGACGATCGGGGTCGGTATGGGTCGCAAAGGCGCTAGGAAAAGTGAAGCAACAAGCGTGCAAACTCATCACTGGCGCGCTCCGCATGATGGCGACAGATACTTTGGACTTCCACACCAATGTATTGCCTGTCCATATCCGGCTCAACAGATCCGCCTACAACGCCACCGCTCAGCTTGTTGCCCTCCCCGCCTCAAACCCCATCCACCGCATCATCCGCCATTGTTGCCGCATCCCCCACCTCCACCACTCCCCCATCCACCACCTCCTTTCTGCCTTTCCCATCTTCCGCAAGGACTTCGAGGTCATCGACCCCACGCGCATAGTCGAGCTCCTGCCCTTGGGCATGCTCACGATGCACATCGCGGCCACAACAGACGAGGCGCAGGCAAGGATGGAGGACGTGGCGGCGAGGGGCGGGCTCTGCGTCTTCACGGACGGGTTGGGGTACGAGGGAGGGGTCAGGGCGGTAGCAGTGGCGGTGAAAGGAGGAACCCAAGGTGCGCAGAGGACGCTGCACCTCAGTGCAGAGAACGAGCACACGATCTTCGAAGCTGAAGTGACGGGCACGACGCTCGCGCTCGACATCATCAAGGCGACACCGTGGCTCTCCAGCGCGGACATCTTCATGGACTGCCAGCCAGCTATCATCGCCATTTCCGACCCCAAGACATAGCCCGGCCAGTACCTCCTCGCCGCGTTCCACACCACCCTCCGTCGCCTTTGGCGCATGTGCCCCGCACTCCAGCTCCGCATCCACTGGGTTCTGGCGCATGTCGGCATCAATAGCAATGAGGCCGTTGACGCGCTCGCGAAGGAAGCTGCGCAGGGCTCATCCTCCCCCCTCCACTCCCGCATCTGCGCCCTTGACACACCGCTCCCGCTCAGCAAGGCGACCGCCATCGCCGATGGCACACGAGCGTTCTGCCAGCGCTGGCTCGTCAAATGGTCCAAGTCCCCCCGCTTCGCCCGCCTCGTCGAGTACGTACGATAATACCACGCCCTCCCGCACTACCGAGCGGCTGTACACCGGGCTGTCCCACCCGCAGTGCAGTGTGCTCACGCAGCTCCACACAGGACACATCGGGCTCAATGCATACCTCTACCGGCTCCACCTCGCTCCCTCCCCCAACAGTCTCTACTGCGGCGTCCCGGAGTCCGTCCCCCCACTTCCTCCTCCAATGCCCCACCCTCCGCCTTCACCGCCTCTGCCTCGTGCAACGTCTTGGCACGGCCCGCCTCACGCTCCAACTTCCGCTTTCTGCGAAGTCTGAAGCTGGGCCTGTCCTCGCCTTCGTCCGAGACACGGGTCGTCTTCCACGGTACTCGCTCTAGCCTACGGGCTCAAGATCCTCCAGTTTCTTTTATTTTCTTTCGTTACTTACTTCTCCAAATCTGCTACTAGCTACCGTATTCTCGTCATGAACAAACCTTCCCGCCACCCTCATAGCACCGTTATCTGCACCCATCCCATCACATTTGCTCTCCTCTGTGCTCTCCCACCATGCCCGCTAGTTCCCTACATTTATCTTCTGTACCAGTGCCACATGGGCCCCAAGGGGCCGCGCGCACTATAATAGAAAATGAAATGAAATGAAATGAAATAGTCTGAGGACAGGGCAAGCAAACAACGATGCGACTGAAAACACGTGCTATTTGGTCGTGATTTGATGGCAAAAATGATGTCGGCGGCACGGTCCGAACCCACGACTTTCTACTGAAAAATTGTTCTTTTCTTATCCCTGGGGTGGACATTGTGTTTGCAATTCTAGAGGAAAAAAACCCCCCATAAGTGCGAATTTGCCTGGCCGTGCTGCGGCCTTTACCCCCAAGTGATAGTGTAGCCTACCTAGTTTTGCCCTGAGTAAAGTTGAGCAGGTCAGAGTTATCCTGGCCAGAAACTGTTTGAAGAAGTGGTGCACCATTATTTTTGAGAGCATAGCATAGTACTCAAGCTTGGACTATATTTCTAATCTGATAATCTACTAGCATATTCCTTGAAAATAATGTCTGAAATGTGGAATATGGTGGGAAAATGTGAAAAATAAAGCCTGAAATGTGGAAAATGGTGATAATTTTTATAAAATAAGGTTTTCAACGACGGCCTATGGGTCGGCTTGAGTTGTTCAAATAGTAATCCCGCCCGGGGTTTAACACAGTCTAGCAACCTGTGCAGTCACCGAGTAGTAGTACGAGACGAACGGCTTCCTCGTTTGGTCCTGGGATGTAAGGCCACGAGCGTCGTGCAGGTGGGAATTGGTAGGAGCTGAAGACGGAGTGATATCCGCTGAGGAAGATGATGCGAGGTCGTAGGCAGAGCCGTATGTGATGCCACAGGTGAGAATCCAGTGTCCATCGTAATCCAGAGGGAACAAGAGTAAAGCAAAAGTAAAGCCTGAGATTAGACGAGGTAGAATCTAAAGCACAGGAGTTTCTACCTCAGGTTTATATACTAATATATCTAGGAGTCCGATCATATCCACCCTATGTGTTATGGTTCAATATACCTTATGTGGGGCGTAAAGGGATGTTGTTGAAACCGAAGAGGGGTTAGGCAACAGGGATGTAATTGCGAGTTGTCGGAATATTGTGATCACATGTTGTTCTGTCCCTCGGGATTTGATGTTTAAGCCAGAGAGTGTATGGGCAACAGGGATGTGATTGTGAGTTATCGGGGTATTGTGGTCGTGTGCCATCCTGTCCTTCGGAATTTGGTGTTCTTGTGACACGTCGCGACGCGATTGCGGGATAAGGCATTCCCGTGATCGCGGTCTGACCCGGTGTTTAAGGTTTGAAAAGCCAGATCATGACAAAGGTCTGCAAAGTGGAATATGGTGGTAATGGTGGAATATGGTAGGAAAATGAGTTGATCTTGCCAAAAGTACTATAAGCACTTGGGAAACCTTGGAGAATAACACCAGATGTTTTGATCAAAGGTGATTCTATAAGGTGATTCACCTCATTATAGTAGTACAGAACTTGACCATAAGATGAATTTATCCAAGGTGATTCTATAATGTGTTTCAGGTCACTATAGCAGTCCAGAACTTGAATGACCACAGATAAATGGAAGCTAATGTTGTTGTAAAATGTGGAAGAAAAGAGATCAGAAATGCAAAAGGAAAGCTCTATTATTTTAAAAAGTGAAAGCAAAAGCTATGTTTCTAATCTGAGAAACAGTAGCATTTTCCTATACTGCTGCCAATCTGTCCTGTATCAAAGAACATGCCTGTGCTGTGCCACAGCCCCTGGTGACTATGTCATGTGATAGCCACCATTCTGGTGTACAGAATGGATGGGCAACTGCATAGGATTCTGAGCGGCAGAGGTTGGAATCCATCTATGTCATAAAAACCAGCCTGACGGGACGAAATTTCCAGTTCGGGCAAAAAATAGAAGTATAGAAGCACCCCAGCTTTGATGAGGAAAGGTTCAGGCAGCGAATGAGAGAGAGAGGAAGAGAAGGAAGAAGGATGGACTTGTGCCGGAGTACAAATTTTCCTTCATTGGACGCCGGAAGTTTGGAAAGAGGGAAAGCACCATAAACGGAAGCTCGATCAGTTACCTGGCCCACCCAAAACTCATTGACCTGAGCGGAGGTGATGATCGGAAAGGTTCTGACCGACCGCCAAAGAGGGCTCGGCACCTCCCAAGCGGAGTTTGAAAGTGGCTGACCGGGCACGATCGGATTACCCGATCGGACGATGACCGGGTCAGTGGTCACAACTTTATTTTATTTTATTTTATTTTTTGGAGTGTTTGGGATAATGAAATTCAGTCTGCAGAAGCATTCCAAAAGTCATCCGCTGAGTCTACCAGAAAGTTCTAGTTAATGCCGGGAAAGTTGTCCAGGGAGGAAATGCCATTACACACAAGTACCATAGTGTGAGATGGGACTCCAGCCTTAATAAATTTATTTTATCCCATTTCTTGAATCATTCAATGTCAATGGCTGTATACCCACTAAAACCCCCACTGTGTATGTCCAATCATCTGACAGAGCATCTTCATTCATTAGAATTCATTAGACAGGTTGCACACAAGCCACTGGAGCCACCTAGTGGCTCTCAGCGTGTGCACAAAAATAGCAGGCGAGTGGCTCGAAATAGCCACCAACGAGCCACTGACGTCAGATTTTGGCGGTGGAGCCACTGGTTTGCGCACGCCACCAGGTGGCTCCGGTGGCTCCTGCGCAACCTGTCTATTAGTAGACCACTCCATGTTCTTAAGGACGAGATCTTTATTTGGCGCAAGAGGTCACAACTTTCACGCTATAGAACATTCGCGAACGTTCTCCACAATGGCCCCATCATGCATCAGACCAAGCTAATCCAATGGAGGCCGGATTCCTGCTGTGGGTCTTCCACTAACTCTATAGTGCACAAGAGACGTCTGCCACTTTATTCTCGTGAGTCTGGTCTGCGCGGCCGGAAAAATACATAATTGGTGACAAGTGATTCAACGACCACGAGTCTGCAGGTGATCTGTCAATGAGTTGTCAATGAGAAGAGAAGCAATTTGGGGTATGCACATGTTTGCTATCACCTCGATTTGCTCTTTCTTTCTCATTCTCTCGGGCGCCGCGTTCGCTCTGAGCCCATCCTCTCTTCTCATCCTAACTAGTACGCACGAACTGTTTGCTGCCTGGACCTCCTCCACGATGAAATCCTCCACGCTGACCACCGCCCTCCCTGACGATCTCACCCAATACCTCTCCCGCCTCGACGACTTCATCGCCCGCACAATCCAGCCCCTCCAATCCCGCGACGACAACAACCGCTTCTTCGACTACCGCCGCGAGCACGCCCGCACCGACTGGGACGGCCACGGGCTGCCGCGGCCGGAATGGGAGGCCCTGCTCGCCCAGGCCACGCACTTGGCCGACGACGCCGGCTTCTGGCGCTTTGCCCTGCCCGCACAGTACGGCGGCGGTGACGGCAGCAACCTGTGGATGGCCGTGATCCGCGAGCACCTGGCGGCCAAGGGGCTGGGCTTGTTCAACGACCTGCAGAACGAACACAGCGTTGTCGGCAACTTCCCGGACGTCGTCATGGTGCACCGCTTCGGCGACGACCGCCAGAAGGACGAGCTGATCGGCGGCCGGCTGAAGGGCAGGGTGAGAATTACCTTCGGCTTGACTGAGCCCGGCCATGGCAGCGATGCTACGTGGATGGAGACGCGCGCTGTGAGGGAAAGGAGGAGTGGCAAAGAGGGTTGGAGGATCGATGGAAGGAAGATGTGGCAGACCGGCATGCATCATGCTACTCATTGCTTTGTGTTTGCCCGCACGAGCGGCAAGGATGGAAGCTCAAAGGGGATTACATGCTTCGTGATACCGAGAGAAACGCCTGGGATCAAGGTGGAGAGTTATGAGTGGTATGGCTGCTTCTCCATATGTTACTTCGATGCTGTTCACCACTGACAATTCATAGGACGCTGAACATGCCCACCGACCACGCCACTGTTTCTTTCGAGGATGTTTGGGTCCCCCGGTCAGCTGTGCTCGGACCGGACAACGACGGCCTGTCCATCGCGCAAGCCTTCGTGCACGAGAACCGCATCCGCCAGGCCGCCTCCTCGCTGGGCGCCGCCGTCTACTGCATCAACCAGTCCGTCGCCCACGCCAACTCGCGCAAGCCGTTTGGGAAAGCCCTCTCGACCAACCAAGCCATCCAGTTCCCGCTCGTTGAGCTCGCCACCCAGGCCGAGATGCTGCGCCTCCTTATCCGTGCCACTGCCGCTGAGATGGACCAGACCCCGCAGCCCGGCGATATCGAGACCAAGCTGAGCCACAAGGTCGCCATGTGCAACTACTTCGCCAACCGCCTGTGCACCGACGCCGCGGACCGCGCGATCCAGGTCCACGGCGGCAGGGGCTACAGCAGGCATCTGCCCTTTGAGCACATCTGGCGACACCACCGCCGGTACAGGATCACTGAGGGCAGCGAGGAGATCCAGATGAGGAAGGTTGCCATGCACCTCTTTGGGTTCGGGAGCAGCGGTAAGAGGGAAGCCAAACTGTGAATCAGAAACAGGAACGTGACTGTGAAAGGAGGAGTGAGACCTGTCCCATGAGAGCGAATTGATCCACGGGGGAATTGGACGAAAGTCTGTGAGCAGATAGCAAGCTCGATATTCAAGACCAACTGGTATATTATCTCGCCAGAAAGCTATGTACAATTATTACCTGAAGATACGATATAACAGGATAGCTTGTAGTTGATAGTTTCTGCATTTTTCTCTTGTGTTTATATCAAGGCACTCGTGGTATGCTTTTAACTTTGATTCCCTCCCAGTTTAAGGTCATGATGCCCAGTATCCAATGCAGAGTATATTTTCAATTTCTACTGACATGAGGTGAATCGTCGCCTTTACAAAACTTGTGGATATCTAGTTTGATTTAAAGCACAAAGCACAACGATATTCAAGGACGATATTCTCGTACCCTGCCGAACCCGTGCAAGCAATTACACAGCCAGTACGCGCGTAGTTACGTCTCAGATGCAGTCTTTTCAAAAATATTGCCTGGTATACTTCACTGTTGGTGCAAGTTCAGTGGGCAGTATTTAGGTGAATCAAGTGCAGAACGGACCGTGCATGTGGCTAATCTGAAATAGAATCGCGTTTGCGAGACCTACTTTTACCCTCGGGCTCTTCCGAGTTCTTTGTAGTCCGAATCTTTACGACTGGAAGAGAAAATTGGAATTGCAGGAAGTGCCGTGCAGTATGAGGCAGTGGGCACTTCTCTTTTCTACCCCTTTTCTCTGTAACACGGGCCACCTGTGGCTTGCAGCCCGATGTTGATATGAATGCCGCCAGAGTTTCTATTGGCGTCGTTCCAAGGAATCTTTCGGGGATCTCGAGAGTGCAGAGAGCAGGGGCGATGAAGGCCTGGAGAAAATTCACATTGACACGTCCGACTGACGGGTCTTTCAGCATAAACTCCCTCATGCATGCCAGCGTGATATCCATATCATCGATGAGCTCCGAATGTAGATAGAGCTCCAACTGACAATGCAGAATGTTGAGTCTTTGCTGAAGAACTGGGACACATTCGTGCAAATAGACTCGCTGCAGGGTCAGCGACATGGTAATGTGATGTGGAAAGCGTCCATATCGTCGAGAATAACTGTGCGTAAAAGAGGCAGTCCAGAAAATGCAACATCGATGGCGGAACTAGATCTGGGGTATATCCACCAATCCAGCTGGTGAAGTAGCGGCATTGATTCTGGATTCGAGGGGAGTGGAGTTTCTGATAAGTGAAGTGTCCCATATTCCATTCACAGTGGGGAAGGACTGCGGCAAGGAGCTCCCCTCTTTACGACCCGCAGGTTTCCTTGTCTTCCCATTGATTCATTTGGATGGAAAGAAGGCAGGAGCGGAATCTTGTGAGCATGTCCTCAACACGGGCTCGTCTCCTAAACATTTCAGTATATAAGGCGATGTTGGTAAACAAGTCCTGCGTACTTGGTCAGGGGCATCCACAGGCTTAACGGACATGGCATCCGGTGCTTTTCACGTCTTTTTGTCTGAAACCTCTTTTTTTTATACAAGTACCCTCAATCCTCAATTTGCATCCGACATGGCCCGACATGGCCTCGACATGGAATCCAGTGCTTTTCAAGTCTTTTTTTCTGAAATCTCTTTTTTTCTTGCTATATAGGGGTGCTGAACACTTATTTAGATGCCGAAACACCCCAGACCCTTGATTTGTGTCCGACATGGCTTGACATGGCCTCGACATGGCATCTGGTGCTTTTCACGTCTTTTTGTCTGAAACATCTTTTTTTTTATACAAGTAATCCCAATCCTCAATTTGCGTCCGACATGGTCTGGTGCTTCTCACGTCTTTTGTCTGAAATCTCTTCTTTTTACTGTATAAGGGTGCCGAACACTTATATAGATGCCAAAACACCCCTGACCCTTAATTTGCATCCGAAATGGCCCGACATGGCCTCGGCATGGCAACCGGTGCTTTTTGAGTCTTTCTGTCTGAAACCTCTCCTCTTTTTTTTATTATACAAGTACCCCCAATCCTCAATTTGCGTCCGGCATGGCTCGGCATGGCCTCGACATGGTACCCGGTCCTTTTCACATCTTTTTGTCTGTTCCATTTGGGTGTTCAAAGTGTCCAGCTGCTCCTGCACTTTGGATCTCTATGGTATCAAGATGAAATGCCAGGGTGTGGCTCTCACCTGCTATTTAGCTGTGACCACAGTCTAAATAGGTTTCAGCTTATCACTTTTGGGATGAGGGCGGGATGGGCCCCCCCCTAAAAAAAAATCGAAAACGGGAGCACCGATGCATATGGCCCAGAAAACCATATCCCATCATTGAAGTACGTTGGTGGCAGTCATCGTTGACTCGCTATGGGCGCCATCAATCGTCAAAGTCCAGGATGGCTGTCAACATAGCGACTGTAATATGAGTTGCCTGGAAGATGTAGAAATCCTTTTATACCACCATTGTGCGCACGGACCAGATTTTGTAGCCGATGTTTGCAGACGTTAATTATTTGATGCGCGTGCGGCATGAGTCACTTGAACGGCGTGGAACGTAGGGGACTGTTGATTTCTTTGTTTTTTTGTGTGCCAGATCCAAGATTGCATCCAGAAAATGATAAATGAACGACCACACTGACTGCCCATTTTTTCTCCAAGAGAATTGAGCCCGCCATCAGCCAAACTACGGTTAAATCGACTGCAACACCTTGACGAATTTGAAGTTCAAGTCTATAGGGAAATGGAAAGTACAGCGTTGGTAAGAGGGATACAAAATCGGTCCCCACCAATATACAAATTGTCCAACAAATCGGGGATACATGTGGTATGAAAATCGGGTACGAACTACGGACGGTCACCACTTTATCGTGAAAAACGTCTTGACAGTCTGCAGCATTTCCGGTCCCTGCACGTCCACATACCCATGCCCACTCCCCATCATCACATGCACAAGCCCGCAATTTGGATCCCACGCAATCGGATCCGTCTCGCGCTGGCCCACAATATCCAGCGTAAAAAGGGAGAACACCGCTGTATGCAGTACACAACCCCCAACACCGCCGCCACGAGCTCGAGGTTGAACTGTTTGCATGCCTGGATCCCCTGGATGAGGAACCCGAAGACGAACACGCCGAAGGCGAGGAGCACCGGGCCTGCGCCGATCGAGACGAGGTAGGTGGTGCTCATCGGGTCGTACAGGAGCGCATTGATGTCGCATTTGAACGGCGAGAGGTCAAAGGAGGGGACGACGATGTATTGCGGCGCGCTGCCGTGCGCTATGTAGAAGAGGACGAGCGCGGCGGTGGACGCGATGAGCTGCAGGACGACCACAACCACGACGAGCGGCCCTATCAGGAAATAGTACCGCTCAGGAATGTCGGAGCGGAGCGAGACGAAGTACACCATCCCGCCGAAGACCGCGATGGGGGACAGCAGGGCGTATGATGCGATAGATGGAGTATAATCTCGAAATGAGTGCCACCAGAGGACCGTGGTGGCCAACGAGAATAACACAACACCCCACCACCACCACAGGTTTTTGACCTCCCCGCCACAGGTTGCTGAAAGTCAACCCTTTCCACGCACCCTTGGATAGGCGTATAACATGATAAATTGTAGCCGAAGCCAGTGAACGTTTTATGGTAGGCTCCTTGGTAGGCTTATTAGTGGGCTCCTTTCGGGTGAAAGGTAGCCTCCTAGGTAGACAGCGCACAAAGTCAGATTCGACAGCTAATAGCGAAATAAAATCGTACGGTGCTCGGGTTCTCCAATCGAAGCGTCTGTCGTCGCGTTATAAACCTAACTCTCGCATCGCATGGTATTCAACGCGACGGTGGATAAACTGCCATTATTTACGAGGTGGCCGCCGGTGCGATTGTCTGCAACAGGAATGGTGGCGTTGAGCGGCGCCGTGGACGGACAGGGCCCGAAATGCGTGTTTTTGTACAGCCCGAAGTGGGTTTGGTTCCAAGCAACGCAGATGAGAGGAGGATGAGAAGAAACAGAAGACGGAGCACCCGCGGTCGTTTCGTAGATGCCATCTTGAAGATGGTGAGGGTTGGTCTGTGGAAATTATAAAAGGCGTTGCTGTGTTGCTTGACAGCTTTTTGTGGTACGATTAAGGTCGACTGCGCCATCCTTCGGAACCGCAAATTGATGCCCGGGCTTGCATGGTTAGGGTTCAGGCGCTAAAGTAGTCCGGGAAGAATTTTTCTATATACTTTCAAATAATTGCCCAGCCGTTTCGTACCACAAAATGGTGGCTGTGGCACGGGTGGCTGCAGCCACCATTTCGTGGTAAGAAACGGCTGGGCAACATATTAGGTATGTATTTTCACCGAAGATATAAAACGACGATGGTGGAAACTTTGGGGAGTTTGATCGGTGCCAAAACTGAACAAAAATCGCGCAGGCCCAAGAATTACGCAGGTCGCCTGCTTAACCGAATCGATATAGTAGACTCACAGACGCGGGGCAACTGACCACGGAGTTATTGAGTCGAAATATTGGAGCTGGTGTTGAGATATCGGTAATGGACGTCAAGCGTTGCGAAAAGTAAAATCAAGTACCCAATGTAGGTTGAAGTCCGAATAAAAATTATGTCGACGGTAAGAGCAGGCAGAGAAGAGCGGCTGAAAACCCTTGTGGAAAGATTTAATATATATATCTTAGCCTGTATTCTAGGTTGCGGGGGAGAATAAAACAAAAAGAATGAAAATAGCTCAGTGCCAAAACCAAAAAAAACCTGTGGGCTCTAGATCTAGCGGTTTTGAACCACAGTCGTTTGTACCAGACGGTATTTCTAGCCAAGTATAGCCATTAGCATTGAAATAAATAATAAAACCAGGGAAGGACACAGGAAATGAAGCTACGCACGATAATACGAACATCCGGCCGATTAAAACGGCCCGCCAATTGTTCAACATTCCCTGTGGCGTACAAGATCGAGCCGACTTTGACGGGGATCGTCGTTCCCGCAGCTAATTGAGGGTAAAGGACGCCATGTCAATGCTAGACCTCCGGTGTGAGGACAAGAGATAATTACAGCCGTCAGTGTTGTACCAAGTCAGGGTCAGCGCGGCGGTAGCCGGATCATAGGTCCACTGAAACAAACATAGAGAATGGATTAGGACGCCGTCGATGCGGAGTATGGCTTTGAGTTTGAAATACGTACAACGCGAGACTCGCTAGCCTGCTCGGCACCTTGAGCATCTTGTGGAGAGTTTCCCACAACGGTGGGGACTGCTGTGGCTAGCGGAAGAAAGAACGAGAGAAAAGGTAAGTAAATCCCCGCGGATCCCAGATAAGATAAGAGAAGGATGGGGCCACGTACTAAGGTCAGTCGTTCCCATCCAAGCGTAGCTATGAATAAGAATCAATAAGTAGACAAGTTGAGATATCGGTGAGGCTGACTTGTCCGTCGCGCTCGACATGTCATTGTCGGTTGCGTAGTAGCTCATGATGGCGCCAAAATATGGGTGGTCGTCTGTTCCCTGCCCCACCCCCCGAGATATCAGCCATGTGTTGTGTGGTGTATTTCTCCTCTCCCACGGACTTACCGATGCGACATTGAGGCCCACCAAGTCGTCCGCATTCGGGTTACATGAGATTGTTATCGAGACAGTTCGGAGGTTCTCGGTGGGATCAACCGTGCTATACCCCATGAAATAATCGGTTGTAACATATCCGTAGAAGACGCCGGTACTGCTGTCCGTAACTTCTATTAGGCCTGAAATTGTTCTGCGGTGAGTTTTTGTCGGCCCATCAATACAATACAAATTATCGGCAAATTCACAACATACTGAGTGGTCGTACATAAAACCGGAGAGGCACGAGGGGCGAGTGCATGGCCTAAGCAACGTGCATTGAGTGAGTGGAATGATTGATTGACCAAATGGTGGGTCTAATGTGGGAAATTACGTGTGGGAGACCATCTCGCGACAGGAGGAAGAGGCGGGAGCCCCCGTTTTAATCTCTGAGCATTGGTGAGGAGGTGCTCAGAACGCGTTGCCTTGACAGGAGCATGGGCGAGAATGGCTGAGGCAGCGATAAGAACGAGAGTAATCAACGAGAGTGAGTGCATTGAAGTAAATGAATGTGGTCCAACGCGGGATGAAGGAATGTCAAGCAGAGGGGGATGAAAAAACTGTATCGGTCTTTTTATCAGGAGCGCTAATTCAACAGGCTGAATGTAAGGGGCATGGCAGATCAATACGGCATGCGCCTTACATCGTACCTGTTTCAATCTAATTTGCTTACTTAGCGACTTACGATACTTACGATACGTACGATACGTTTCACCTGTAGCACTGCCTTGACCCTTGTATTACAATCGTAGAAGCCGTGAATAACGTATCCAGATCGACAGTGAAAGCCGTGCTTCAATCCCCCTATATTCTGCACGAACTAGATGAGGAGTATTGAGTGTCGAAGAGTGCGTGCAGCACGTTCTTCGCCGTGGATCTTGGACGGAGAAGAGCCCTAGTGACGGCCGCGTTGCTAACGCTGGGAGAACTGCCTGTCAGATGGACCGCAAAATATTCCGGATTTTGCGTGCAAGTCCACAAGCGAGATGCAGAGGTAGGTAGGTAGGTAGGTAGTATTACACGGCCGGTCCCGCTTAGGAACGCCGGTTTCCAGGGAGTATCGAAGTGAACATGGGTGAGTGTACACTATTGTCTCTGGGCCTCCTCATAACCCCAAAAGCCGAGTTCACGGACACAGTCTCTCGACTCGCCGCGGTAGAACCAAGGAGCTGTAAGGAAATAATATTAGCACGAAATAAGAGGAGCCACATTACAGAGGATCAAGAAGAATGAGTAAAAGGAGGCCAGGACATACGTCAGATGCAAAGTGACAGTTCTGGTAGTGAAAACTAAGTCTATGTGGAAACTATGTATTGCTAAAGCTTTAGCGCGCAGACCAATTAAGTCCGCAGTTGACAGAGGCTTGAAGCGAGCACAAGCACAAGTCAGCGCCCGCACAAGTCACGCAAGTCAGCCCAGCCAAATTCAAACTCCGCTTGGCGCGCAAGTCATTTTGCCAAGTCAACTTGGGGGTGATGGCCGAGGCACGGCCCGGCAAACTCGCACTTATGAATTTTCTTTTTTTTAATTTCATTGACCAGTAATTATCTAACGGCCTAACCGATGTTGCGACAGAACCGAGCGTATTTATTGCCTCATAAAGATGATTGCAAGCAAGCACTCATAATAATGACTACTGTGCTGCATGGCTCGGTGTTGTAAATTTCGGGGGCAGGACAACGTTTGGACATTACATTTTATGAGGGGGTCTCCAGCCAACTTTCCCGGAATTTGCAGCAAGATCTCGTCAATATGAATGCTGGTTTTTAAACTTAACCACCCTATTTAGTCTACTGAGATGTGCTGAATCCCTGTAGGAATTGCATACTATATCGTAGTTCACCGCAAGTCAATACTGGCCGCCGGCACGGCCGATGTCGGCTGATGACGATCAGCCGAGCTTGGCCGCTTCGGCGTGGCCATCGGCATGTCACGGCAGGTGAGTTTCAGTAATATACGCGGCACTGGAAACTCCCGTGATCGGCACTGGCCGGCTCGGCACCGGCAACTCCACTGGCCCTCGATGGAGTCCAATGGACCTCAGTGGTAAACACTCTATTTTCTAGTGGACTGCATTGGATTCCAGTGGAAGCCACCACATTCACTTCGAGGTCAACATCCCGGCCGACCTTCACACCAAATATCATTCTTGTAATCCGTACACTTACGGGCTTTAGAACTGTGCCTCGAGCGAGCATCAGCTTCTAGTAATCACGAATGAAGTCTACCAAACTCAATTGTCGTTTACTAGACAAAATCATAATTTACATCTGAGATTCTGACATCTCGCCCGGTTGTGGTTCAAAACCAGATATAGTCCCCGAGGTCAGTGTTGAAATTAGGAGTTCGGGTATATAGATGTTGAAGCAGGTATACAGATAGCCATATTATTTATAATGAACTACACTGGATCTCACTGGAATCCAGTGGAACAGGGGACATCAGGACCCGCAACAGTGCCGATGAAGTCCGACGGAGATCATCGGAAATCAACCTACCCATCGCCGGCCTACGGCGGGTGATATCCGCCAGCGGCCAAGGGCCATCGGTGTCCACTGGGCCACCAACGGACTTTCCACCGGTGGGTATATAACTCGTGAGTTCCAATCTCCACTTGAATGACTTATATTTGTCTGTAATAAGGTGCCTATTATGTGAAAGGGGTCTCTTGACCGGAACCCTGAATTTCGGACTGGTGCGTAGTGATGGTTAGCAAGCACTCAGGTTCCGACCTGAAGCCCGGGGCTTAGGCTTGGGCCTAGGCTTGACGACTGGGTTGACTAAGCTAGTACATTTTATATGCTTCTACATCGCTATGTGAGTACCGAAATAGTTTACATCAATTCAAACGATCACATAAATAGTCGTAACCCGTCAGATGAGAGGGTCCTTTTGACAACCTTTTGACAACAGGAACAGAATTCGAGAACTAAACATATCACCCAAGCAACAATTGCGGGTGCCTGAGTCGAAGAAGCATCTCCGGGATCAGCGCAGAAATACATGAATCCCGATTTCGCGGCGTACACCATGTGCTACCCCATCCGAGTCGTTTGCTCCATTTTAGCCTCGTCGGACCCTACCTCGATGGAGTCGGGATCGTGTAAATCACCCAGCTTGAAAACTTGACCACACACCTGAGCCGGATTCCAACAGGGGCCAGCCCGCGGAACTTGACGCGTTATATTGAGCCGTAAAGAGATGGTGCTCCCGAGAGCAGATCGGCGCCTACTGTTCATCTTGGCTGGATTCAAGCAACAAATAATACTAATTTCTCGCTCATGGTGGGGAATTGAGTCGAACAAGTGACTCCAGGATCATCTATGTGCGGTACCAGTCACCGTTCCCCGTCGCACACCGTGTGCTACCCCGCCAGAGCGGGCGGATCAATCATTGATGCGTGATGCGAAAGGCTTGCCTCGCTCAGCTCGCGTTTTACAGGAATACGCGTCGCTGCGGCAGTCTTGCGCCTCTAGTATCCATACCTAGTCTGATTTACGCTCGCCACCAAACGCAGCCACTCTGCCCTTGTGCCCCATGCCCCGTATGTAGCCCACCAGTGCAGTACCAGCAGATCCCGATGCGCTTCGATGCCACTGCTTACGATCGTTGTATACATCTTTGATGCGCTCCTGAGTCGGACTCCACGATGCAGGGGATATGTGATGGATATGACTTCTGGTTTCGAATTTCCGCATTTATTATTAGCCTGCATGTATTTAACCTCGCGTCAGACTCACTGTGCCCTCTGTAATTCACGGCACTTGTTGATCCTGATTTGTTCCATCACTCTCACGGTTCACGCAAGTTTGGAGTCATCCCTCGCATCCGCTAGGCTATGCAAGGCTATGCCAGGGGCAAAGAAGACAAGCATATTTGCAAGTCGATACTCAGAACCTTGACCCTCCTAGATGATTCGTTCACAAAGGTAAAGCACCACTCTTAACATCACAGACCAAGACTAACATTATCAGGCGGCGTTCAAAGCACGTTCTACGGACGACGCCAAGGGAGCATCTGTAGCTTCCAAGTCGAAATGTGGTTCAATCTTGGGCCAAGAAGTGCTTTGATTTCCATGAAGTTAGCAGTGACGACAAAGATTATCCCGATATGAGACACAGGATGGCATTGTAGAGGGTGCAGGATAGTCACACCGAGATGGATTTCAGTGAAGGCCCGGGTAGCTAGAAGTTGTGAACCAACTAGACCGTGATTGTAAATTCTCTGACTTGTGCCTATACAGCCGTTTTCATAAAAGTGTACGGGTTTTGATCGGGTGGTGCTATTTGATTTGTGCTTACCTCTGTTTGATGCTGCATGCCTAGGCTCGAAACCAGCCTGTCGTATCAAAAGTGCTACTGTAGGCTGGTCGATCTGAGTTTGAAATCTTGATGTGGAGCGGCTTTCCAAATAAGGTGATTCTTGATTTTTGTTGTCGGGGGAAATATTCATTCGGACCAACAGAAGAAAATATGTGTCTGGCTTGTGCCTTTCCATTCAAATTTATTTGAGGTCAAAAGGTTAGGAATTGAGCTCTAGAGAATAAATCTGAGTTTGATGGCGTTGTTGGTCCCGCGCGGAATGTCCGGTCCGGAATAACCTTATATGGTAAACCGCTTAACATATTGACCGGTCTGTCTACTTCTGTCTTTCATAGACAGACGGTCACCGGTCTACTGCGTGCCGTTTTGCTTCACTTGCCCCACTTCTCTGCCTCACATCCTGAACACGGTGTTGTGACTCCACCAAGCTCCACACTGCTGCTGCGATGTATTTTAGCACCAGCCCAATGTTATTCTTGCAATTTACAGCTCTTCCGAAAACCTTGAGACGTGCGCGTTTATTTTGCCAACCCCGAAACTTCTGATGGATGCTAAGGATTTCCTTTTTTAGACGGCCCGGTCCAGACCCACTGTCAATCACTGCCATTTTTTTCTTCCGTCTTATGCCTTTCGCTCGCCCTAGTACGCAGTCCACCTCCCGTCTACGAGCACCCGCCTTAATATAATGTGAAAGTTGAGCTGTCCAGCAGTAGTCGGATTCAATCCTAATCCGCAAACCGTCATTACCCGCCTCGTGGGACCAAGCCGTCCAAAAAGGGAAATCCTTAGCATCCATCAAAAGTTTCGGCGCTGGCAAAATACATGCGCGTGTCTCAAGGTTTTCGGAAAGAGCTGTAAACACCCCCGTTATATTCTATCTCTATGCCATCAACTGAGAACCAAGCCGCATTAAATAATTGTCGGAAATTTATTTTTGGCCTTCCAAGAATAGACAAGCCTTTTCCCTGCACCGCCTTGTAAGAAGTGATGGCCGTAACCATGGGGATACAAGACACACGCCTTTTCGCAATTCGAGCGCAATTCAGGGTTCCTCTCTAGCCTGTTGCATTCACAGTGGTCTAGTAACGAGGGGTGCCTCCTGCAGCCTCCAATATGCCTGGCGCGCCGTAATTCCCAAAAAGGCACTTGATCTTATGAGCGGTGTCTCCCAGCATAAGCTATTATAAGGGCCTCGGCTCTTGCGGCCTTAGAAGGCCTTGCCGTGCCTTCCGTGTGAAAATAGAAAGTGAACCGACATTATTTTTTTGCACTACCGGGAGCACACCCGGCAACAGGACAGCTGGACCGTTCTCGCTCCGCCTCATAGCCCCGGGTTGCATTCGAACGGAGCACTCAGCAGACGTGGTGCAATGACGAAAGTGGAGCAAGTGGAGCGGAACAGGACTCAGCATCAAACAGAGGTAAGCACAAATTGAATAGCACCACCCGATCAAAACCCGTACACTTTTATGAAAACGGCTGTATCTGCCGACCGCATTTCAAGCCAGTTCCGTAAACGAACCCAAACTCCATTCAACAGCAATTAAGTCGGCAGGTACCATCCAAACTTTCACCAAAAAGCGCCATGACTTGTCTAGGCTCAGGGGCGACAAAGAGGACCGAACACAAACCAGTGAAGCAGCCGTGGAAGGTGCGTGCTCACACGGGAATGAGTAGCGCGCAATGGACGGCAGGTCGTGGACATAAAGGTTAAAGACAACTTGAAGCGAGATCATATCGGCCCGGTGGACCGCCGGGAAGTTCTGCCGACGTCAGTGCCCATCACGCAAGTTACCGAGCAGCCGCAGCCGATCAATTTACGGCGCGGCAAGCCTTTCAATTCTTATCAACTCCTACCATGCCTTCTGTATCCGACCCTCCATAAGGTGTCTGCTGCGATTGAAACAGCTTACTATTTGATTCCTTAGGTACTGTGATTAATAGAGAACGAGACGTCGATCATTGAAATAAATAGGGTGGGTCTGGCGGACATTTAGAAGGGTGTGTGATTCAGGTGCAGCCTGCTCCGCTAGCACCTGAGCCCACCGTCACCAGTAATGAAGGGTTGCGAATTAACAGACATAAATATCATACAACACTGTGATTATACATGCTGTTGCCACACGGACGCCGGATGATAAAATCTGAGGTGCGGATGCATGGAAAATTAAATTGCCTGACGAGCGGTTCGAACGCGTCCTACAAGGACGTAAGGAATTACATAATCAAATCACAGCTATTGGAGTTGATGCATGATGCCCCGGGCATCACTTGGGCAAGCCGCCAGCTGATCAAATATAGTGGAGTATTTCGGAACATTGGAGTATAACCCGTACAATACCGCCTGTCTTTGTAATAGCCTCGGCTATACCTCGGCCTTGTAGTATATATAAGGCACACACTTTCTCTGTATTGCTCAAGTGTTTGCAGAGCTCAGTCAAGCGCTCAATATCATTTCATTTGATCATACATATTTGTCTGATTCCTCAACCATAAAACCCAACAACAGCCACTATTGAGCCACAATATTTAAAGGGAATTTAGAGCACAGCCTCTATTCATGCTTCAGCACTGCCACTATAACTATTAGCATAGCCACTAAATCCGTTACACACTTAAACGGGGGACATTTTTCAACTAGCTTGCGAAAACCTCATATCGATTGATCAAAAAAACGATTACATAAGTACTCGTAATATGATATTCCTCAAGAGACAAGATATATTAGTTTCCGACCTTGCAAGTCTGAGAGCATACATCCAGCAGGAACAGTGGTGGCACAGTATCCGTGGGCGACAAAGAGAATCTGATGGAAGCCGGAAGATGAAGTCCCAGGAAAGCCCCGAGAGATGGATGATGAGGAGGGCCAGCTGGAGGGCCGGATCAATCCGCGATGATACGGCCAAATAATGTGCAAACGCACGTCACAGTCGCGACACTTTTCTCCTTCCCTCCACCATCCAAATATTTCTTGATAAAAATACCCGTTACAGCTGTTTTCGAAAAAGTAGACCTGTTTTGATTGAGTGGTGCTCTTCGATCCTTGCTTACCTCTGTTTAACACGGAGTCTTCCTGCTCCACTTTTATGATGTCACAGGTGTGTGGATGCTCACGCTGGGCGGCGAATCTTGTCCGCCTCTGCGCGACGAATCCCTGACAGTGACTTACAGGATGCCCAGGCACCCAGAAAGATATTCCCAACTACTCAAAGAAACAGTTGGACAGAGTTAGGACCCCTGGCAATCATCTAAGAGGCCTGTCCGCCGAAATTTTGAATTCAGATAAAACATGCCCAAAATCGGCCCAAAGCCAGGTCCATTTCGGATAAGAAATCGGATTTTGGGCCACGACCCCAGTCCCAAAATTTGGATAAGGCATGGGGCCCAGCGAGGGAGGCCACGTCTAGTTCGGATATTTTCTTTGGGCCGCTGGCGCGTCAAAAGAGGATGAAATTATGAAGATTTAAACTGCTTCCGTGGGTGGTATTTTGCCCGTAAGGTCCTGTGAAATACTTGATTCAAGCAGCTGCCCCCCCAAAAAAAATCTCCCTTGCCCCTCAGTACATGGAAACACCGGTCTTTTTTGTCGGAGGCCTGGTACGGAATTCGGATAAAAATTCGACGTCTTGGAGGCCAGGTACGATTTCGGATAGAAATCGCCCGATCAGGGGTGCGGATAAAAAGTTCGAAAATTCGGACTTTTCTGGACAGGCATCTGAGGTGATTGTCAGGGGTCCTACAGAGTTGTACCAAGGCCAACTGATGGAAGTTGCAAATCAATGACAAATTGTGGAGCAGAAGCAGACTCAGTGTCAAACAATCGTAAGCACAAATCGAAGAGCACCACTCGATCAAAACAGGTCTACTTTTTTGAAAACAGCTGTAACCAACCCACCTGGCAGCTGTTGTTCTCTTTGGAGTTCCACTGCGCTACGCCTCTTGAGGTGCCTCACGGATTACAAAATGGTTTTGGCTGGTAACACGACAATAATGTATCTCACCGCCGATTCGCTGTCCATAAAGCATGCAAAGAAGATTAGAATGAAATTCCGGAAAATTAGAAGCCATTTAGACTCGACTTTGGAATCCCAGATTCGATGCATGTACTTGGGCTTCTTGTAAAAGGGTCGACTGCTCGATTGATGATTGGGCCGGGAACAAATTTCCTACCCGGGAAGAAACGCGAAAAGGACGTAACTGTGAACGCTGGGCATTTAGTGCGGAGTACTGCGCGGTCCCCGAGGTCCGGTGAGTACTTCCTACTGCTCTCCACTTCCGCTTCGTCTTCGCTCTCACATTATGGTTCTGTGGTCTTATCATCTGATTTGCAGGTAACGAACAGATTCAAGATACACCGACGTCTCCATTGGATGAGAAGGAGAGTTGTTAATCTTCTTTCGCGTGACCCAGGCACCGTGCGGCGGGTACTGGCATTTCCGGCGAGCTGGCAGATCATCTGCCAGACTCCATTCCAACAGATTTCGATGCAGAACCTGCGAAGACAACGATCTCGTGCAGCTATTTCGCATCTTGATCGTTGCGGAGTGCATTCAGTATAAACCTAGCAGGTCTTTTGCCACCCTCCTTCCGTCAGCAACCTTTTCCTCCTCTCCTTCCAGACGATCTCCAACTCTCGTCACAGCTTTTTGTACTTCGTCTTGACCGCTGGTATAATTCTCATGTCGGCATTTTCTGCAAGAAATACCATATAGTCCACCACCCAGCTATTCGATATTTCATGGGATTTGACGATGCAAACATTTGAAGAAACTGGGGTGAGTTACTTCCGCCCTGATGGCGCTCCTGAATAAACGAAAAACGCGGCTAGGTCTCGCTGGTGCTTTACGGTTGGTCTCTTCGTCAACGAGCAACGCTCGGAATGAATTTGGGTCACAGGGATCTACATTTGCCTTTTCTTGCTCTCCCTTAACGCCCTTTCACGTCGTAAAGCTCGAGGAACAAAACTTCTGATTGGCGCAACTTGCGCGATGGCCGTTGTGGGCACTGCAGCAATGGCGATCAATATTGCGTTGGCCGTATTGACTGCTCGCACGACGCAACAGATCGTTCATGAGCAAGTGGCGCAATTCTTGAACGGACTGCGCTACCAAGAGACGCTTGCGGAAGCATTGGTGATTACGTCGCTGACAAATAAGTATGTTATCCTGCTGCCACACAAATCGAGACTGAACCAGTCCTACCCCCAGCTTTTTGACAGATTCCCTTTTCGTTGAGTTTCCGTGTTTCGCTGTGGATGCCGTGGTTTCATCCGGCATACCAGTTGTATCGCTGCTACGTCATATGGGGATCTCAAAAGAAGATAATTATCTTGCCTGGCCTGCTTATGATAGGCACTGTCGGTGAACCATCTCCCTGAACATTCATCTCCTACCCTTACCGGATACCATGTGTTATCGCAGCTACCGGGTTTCTTTCCGTCGTATCAGTCAGCTTCCAAGACGCAACAATCACGTATGGCCTCGCTGCTGCAACAAATGTAGTGCTCACCGCTCTCACCGGTAATTTATCGTGTTCGCGAGTTTTCGAAGCCGTAAAAATTTTACGTAGCCGGTCGGATACTGTGGATGCGGCGCGATGCGTCGCATATTCCGGTCGATAAAACACTCCGCCCTCGTTACAACATGGCCATCAGACTGACGTGCGTACGTTTCGAGAAGAATGAAATACTTAGCTACTGATCACGCGGCACAGATTAGAGTCTGGTGTAATTTATTGCATCGCAGCAATAGTCTTGCTCATCACCTCATTTGGTGCTGCGAGATTGGAAGTGCTGCGGAGACTTCAAATGTGATCGGAGGGGGGTTCTTCCAATCGCTACTGGTTAGTAGGATTCTCCGTTTAAACTGGTTGGCTCAAAGGATCCGACTGTTCTCCAGAACATAATACCAACGTTTACGCTGGTGTACATTGGCCGGATCGCGGCTGATATACCCGAAGATAGAAACTTCAGCGCGTCATCTACCCGCATTCCTCGTCGGTTAGTGGGGAGGCAGACATTGGGACCTGCCGGGTTAATGGAGATTGGACCGCAGGGTGAGGAGAACGAGAGTGGAGAGGTATGAACCCCTGCAGTCAATTGAGTGGATGCAATGGTTATCCGAAGAGAAAGCATATATTGAGGCATTCGGCTACTGCTGATCACCGTCGAGGAAATACAGACTGTCGCCACTTGAGAGAGCGACCACTCTCGCGTTGGGGACTTGATCACTCGTGGACAGATCGTAAGCCTCTGGCTCGTGCTCCATTCATTTCTCACCTACCTCTGTAGTCTCATCTCTCCGCGCAAGTTGTACCATGCTCAGTCTTCCCTGAATGGCAAGATTTTTGCGAGCACCGGCCTGATAGCACCGTCCACGGCAAGACTTTATGGCTTCCAAAACCATTTTGCGCGGCTTACCTTCCTTCTCCTCGCATTAAATTAAATTGTGCCGCACACAGGGAAGCCTTCGCAGTTTATTCCGCACTAGCTCGCACGCAGGCGCGTGCGTGGGGACGATACAAAAGGCGGTATTGCGTACGTACGTGCTACGTAGGTACAACTGGTACTCAAGCTGACGTGAGCGCGCCGGCGTCCGACTCTAGAGCGCGGGCAGGCAGCAGCGCTGTTCAGGCCGGACAGAGTCGGCCCCGCGCACCCGCATTCGCGCCGCCCGACCACTCGCGGATGCACGGGGGTCCCTGAGCGCGCGGCATGTGAGGCGTGCGGTCGCGCCGCCTTCATGCACTTCCTCTGTAAGATGATGAGTCTCGAGGAGCGGGATAGGTTGGACACACGCCATTTGACGCTCGCAGATGCGACGGCCGCCCGGTGTGGTGTGAGTGAGATATGAGCACGCGCGCGGCTGAGCTTATCCTCCTCCATGGTCCTGCTGAGGGCAAAGTTGGTGATCGTGATGTCCGCGGGGATGGGGCTGACCACCAGCGAATGTCTGCGGGAACAAACGGTCGGAAACAGGGGGGTAAGGAGGTCGAGGGAGGCGAGGGAGGCAGGGACTTGGGCAAGCCGGGGGCTTGCATCAGGAAAAACCCAGATTTGATAATTGTTCAACAATTATCACCAAATTGTCGACAATTTCGCAACCCGCGATAATTTTACACATTCTTCGACAATGGTCCATAATTCCGTGTAATCAAAGCCATCATCGCCTGTTCAGCATCCTTTAAGCTCACCTTTGGCCAAGGACCATCTCGTTCTTCTCTGGATGTGTTCAGCTCACCACCAAGTTGGTCATGTGACCGTGTCAACGAGACCTCGAAGCCACAAGTTGAAGTGAGACCGAATCGTGGCTAAGCAATAAGGGAGCCCCAAGGACGCAAGTTTGTATTGGGTAGTTGTATATCTATTGCACTATGTATATACAATCCTGTCAACGTATAATGGCGGTCGGACCAAGGACTGACATAGAATTTTCGACGTTCCAGGATGTTCTGGCTGATCCAGTCACAAGGTGTGATGGGCCCAAACTCTGGGAACAACTGCACTACAGCGCAATGCAGCACGGATCGCGACTCTGTTGGTAATGGTGTTCCAAATTACCGCGGGCCTTATTGACAAGCTTGAGGCAGCCGGTGCATACAACTTGAACGGCGGACATCGCGCAGGGAGAATGAAATGGGGATCAATTTGGAGGCGATTACACTACCGGCTAACTAGCGAAAATCGGTCAGCCAAGACCGCCCGAGGAGCGGACTTTGAAACTTACCGAAAAAAAATTACGGCTCTGTGACTCACCACCACGTCAGCCCATTCCCTCTCTCTTCCGCCCACTCCCCACTCTCCTTCAATCCCCCATCCTACCCCATGCTCATTACCATGGGCCTGAAACTCCGTGCAAGGCGCAGGCCCTCAGCGACCCTGAACCTACCCACTCTGACCATCAGTTACCATCCCACTTTTGCTCATACGAAATCACCACTTACAAATGTTACAGAAATCAAGGGTCCGGGAGCGAAGAAGACCCCACAGGGCGTCGTGAGTGTTTTCAGGTTACACAAGAGCCCGACTCTTACCTTCCACCAGCCAAGCGTGCGGCCAAAAGCAAGGCCATGGGAAAAAAAAAGTGAGTTCTTCTCTGCACCCTTGATCCGGACAGGGCTAACACCATTCCACGAGTCTGGGAAGACGCGGCTCCTGCTGGTCCCAGGCCGAAGGTTTCCCAAGATTTTCCAGACCCAGACCCAGTCCTGGAAGCGCCAAGAAAACGGGGGCATCCAATGTCCAGCAGTCGGCTAAAGCCAAAGCACCAAGAAGTAAGTCTTCTTCGAGTCACATGCTGTCTCTAGTTCGTCGGTCGGAGGAAGCGGTGGACAACGATGACGATGACGACATGGCCTCGAAGAAACGCGAGTCGATTGATTGAGCCTGAGAGTACAAGGCTGATTAATTCATATCTAGGTGTTACCAAGACCGTCGTGGACTCGGACCACGATGGCGAAACTGAGATCGTTCCAGCCCGACCTCAGCCCAAGCCGAAAGCACAGCCCAAGATGAAATCCAAAGGCAAGGTGGCGCTGGCACCAGTCCACATTGACGCCGAGGACGCTGGCTTTACTGACGAGGAAGACGACCATTCCGACCCGGCGATGGGCGCTGCTGACGAGGAGGACAAGCCAGACAAGGATGCTGACAATTTGCAGGGCCTGGCGGCGGATGAGGTGGAGCGGCGGCTCGCGCATTCGGTAAAGTTCCCGAAATGATGCGAGTTACGTGATTGACAGCGGCTTCTCTTCAGGTACCGCAGTGGTCGTCCAACCACGACGAGGAGGATTTCCCAATGCTGTCCAGGCCGTCAAGTCATGCCTCCTTCAGCTCTGGTCACTATAGTGTCCCCAAATCAAACTTCGACGGCAAACCCATTGAGGTAAGTTCGGATTCGGATTCCGACTCAGATACTGGCCTGCGCGGGGCCCTTTCCGGCATGAGGGCAGCGCGCGACTGTCTTCCTGCCCCCACGAAGGTACGCTTTCCTTCTACCTATTCTAATTCCCACGTCTGAGTGCATTGTGGTAGATCATCACCACCTCCCGCCACGAAAGCCAAAAGCCCGCTAAGGTTAGTCTTTCGATTCGCCGGGAGGGTTTAATTGCTCACTTACTTCTCACAACCCCTCCACGACTCGTTCCGATTCCCGACGCCGCAATGTGATCGTACTTCCGTTCTTTAATGTGTTCATACTTTCTAGTACAACATTACTTACCTCCTACTGTATACCCACTGTTATAATGCACCATAGTTGTTCTTGTAATCTGGCGTGAAAATGGCAACTGGAAGTCGCATAATGCACTAGTGATGACCTGAAAATCCGGCGGTAACCGCGCATAATGGACCACAATTGCGGATAATTGGTTCCAATTAAAGGGGGCATAAATAATCCGACAAAACTTGACAACGGTGGACAATCTGACAATTATGCCCAATTACTAACAGTTGTAGGCAAATGGGACTTTCGGGTTTTCCTGATGTTGACGGTGTCATACCTTCCGCGTCGTAGCCTGCGTTGGTCTGGGACGGGCCAAGGGGCTGATCAAATTCTCTGGGAAAGTATGTACGAGAGCGAGCGCGTTCACGCGAATACGGGTGTTAAAACAACGGAAAATTAAAAGTCGAAGCAGAGTTACAAATGTGGGCATAGCATCAATCCGAACGGACCGCGCTCGGTCACTGGCTTCGCTCACAATAGTTCTGGAAAATACAAGCCGCGAGGGTGTGGGCGACGGGCGGGACGGACTCGAGCAGAAAAAATGTAGAACCACAAGCTGGAGAGAAAAGAGAGCACTGGATTCCAGTCGACATCCGTGCAGCAGTATCAGGAATTGCCTTTAAATAAGGAGTTGAACTCACTGCACTCGCGCGTACAATGATTCATGAAGCCATGTATACGAATCCAGTTGAATCAGAATGTCAAAAATGAGACAAAAAAATTGAACAAGGAATTCTTATCTCGCAGAGGTCTGATAACCGAGCTGGCCTGATCGGAGGGCGGGCGGGAGGAAGGGGTCGGCCTGGGAAGGTGTCAGCATTCCAAATATTGACAGCTTCGCATTGAACCCAGTCCCACACGACCGGAGCCCGAGCCGTCGGTAGTAGTACGCGATCCACCTCGCAGCTGCGCGAACTTGGTGACTGCGCATCAGAACACAACGAGCGCGGAGTCCGGGAATATATTCCCCGAACCCTGCTCTCATATCCTGTCCGACGCTACCTTTTCATCGCCAATACACCCACGCGAGTATAATATATTGATGCCTCCCGGCTCCGGTGGCGAGGGTGGATCGCCTTGGTTGAGATGGATTGAATGCCGGCGCGTACGAGGGTGGACGCAGAAGTTGGAACCACACAACTGAGGTGAGATGCACGCGCCCTCGCACGAGGGACAGAAACCCGCAATAGCCCGGCTTGAAGCGAACGATTCGGAACTGTGATGGATATTGGCACTTTTGGGTAGATAGGCAATTATTTACCTCGTGTTTCAGCCTACATGCCTCGTATTTAGTATTTATTTCTCACGGTTCAAGTCACTGCCTTTCTGACTCAGGTCCCGCAATTCCAGTGCTTGGCAGTGCAGGTTGGAGTCAATTCGAGTCAGTCTGAGTCATTTGATTGTGACTCACTCAGTAGCTAGCAGTATATAAGAGGATTTACCTCTGCTTGTAGAAAATCTTATCATTCTACTACTTGCAATCCAACCACTGTGAAACCTTCACTTACCGCTACCTGCGTGATACTCAACCCGGGCCGCCAGCGCTCATCTATTCTTTTTGCTTTGACAGCAGCCTTATGTATTTGAACTACGACGCTAGCTCTGGTTTAAATCTAAGACTTCATTGGTGAAAGCTTGTGTGTGACTGATTATATAAAGGTTCCAGTATTTGAACCCAAATATAAATCATATTCCCTCTCGGAAAGGTATTACATTCAGTAAGACCAATCCATTCAAGGTTATCGCTTACCCCGCGATACCCATTTCTCTCACAGGAACGTCCCCGCATAACGCGCATCATCCCCAGCGTGCGGACCATCCGTGCCAGATCTGCCGTGCCACCGTGGACAGGTGAGAATTCTGAATCATGCCCGCCAAAGGGATTGGGCGATAAATTATAAAGCAAATCCTTCGCAAAAAATCGCAGCAGATATGGAGAAGATCATCCACGGGAACGAATTGAGGGCACCCCAAAAGAGGATCAGCAGCTCGTTCCGTTCGAACTCACGGAAGAGAATTTGAAGCCTAGGCTAGTAGGACGATTATTGATTGGGCGCGATCCGTGAATCAGGAACTTGAATACGAGGGCTAGTGCTAGCCAAGAGCCACGTGAAAAGGCTAGGAGCGGTAAAAGCAGGGCAAACAACAAAGCAAGGGAGGGATTGAACATCTGGAAACACATTCTGACCTGAGAGACATGGCGTGTCTCCGGGAGACGCCATAGACGCATAGACCGCAGGAGACCTCGGCTAGCCTCGGCTAGAGGGTGATTCGCCAGCCATCAACTTCCGTTGTTGATGTCCTCATGCCGTTGTCCTTCTGCTCAGTTGTTGGATTATTCGATTGCCCAATATACCAGACGGACTTGCCACAAAAAACAGAATTTCGTCGCTGAGGTGGCTCGCCTATAAAGAGCCATCTTTTCGGCACGCCTTCTTTCCTTTATCCCCCCCACGATCGATTTCCCCTCTCGCTTTGCTTGCCTTTCATGATCAAGTTGGTCGTGTTCAAGTCGGCGTGTTCTCGTCAAATATCTTCAAGTCCCAGGCCGTCAAGATCAAGTACACTGTGTCTTCCTCCATTCAAGCTCTCTCCGAGTTGTTGCTCCGTCAATGTTCCTCAAGAGCCCTGCCGGTTGTCTCCAGTCTCATGTACTTTCCGAGTTCAACCTGCCGAGCATCTTGCACCATTATCATTAAGTAGCAGTAGCAGCTTGTATAATTTTCGTCGCGCTCTTTTCTGAATTATCATTTCCTCCAATCCTCGAGCCCGTCTGATAATTGCTTTGCGGGTCCGTTGCTAAGACCATCCGCGCCTACCGACTGGCATTTGATCAAAAGATGATCCACGCGGACCACTGATGCTGATCGTCTTTGTGTCTCCGGTGCGTCTCTGGCGGTCTCCCGGAGACAGGGGGCAGTCTCTCGACCTATTGAGTCTCTAACGTCTCCCGGAGAGCCCCAGAGACATCTGCTTTTTTCCAGATGAAGGAGGCTCCGAAAAGAGAGTGATCGATATCGGGCCATTCTGCCGAATCCGTCGACATTCGGCCGAATTCGCCGACGACGACGAAATAACAAGTGGATCCGGATTCCGCACGCCGACCGCGCAGAATGCAGGAAATAAAGAAGGATGCAGGAAATTAAAAAAATAGAGATAAAGCTAAGGACAGAGATTCAGAGGTATTATACATACTGTTTTCTTCTTTTGGTCACTCGTCGCATCAGCATCCGGCGTCGCGCGCGCCTTGGAGGGGCACCGCAGCAGCAGCAGCAGCGTTCTTCTCCACACGCCCCCGCCCGCGAACACCATCTCCGTCTCCTCGTCCTCCACCGCTGCGTCAGGCACGGGGCGGATAACAGAGGCCGCGACCTGCTCCGCTCTCGTCGACAACGGGCGCGGGTGTGCTTACTTGCGCGCATGGCGGCGTCTCCGGCTCGGCGGGGGAGCGGACGCGCTGTCGCTCTCGAAGCCGAGGAGGAAAAAGCGACGGGAGGCGTGCATCCCAGTCGACGTCAGGCACGGGCGGATAATAGCCGCGTCAGGATCCGCGCCCGGCGCACGCACACGCAGGTGGCCTTGGAGGCGCGGCACGGCGGTCGAAACGGCGGGTGCGCCTGCTTGCGCGCACGGCGGGCGCGATGGCGCGTGGCGGTTGGGGGCGTCACGGTGGTCGAAACGGCGGGGAGCGTAGGTGGCCTTGGAGGCGCGGCGTCACGGCGGTCGACGCGGGCGTTGTCGCGCACGGCGAGCGTCACAGCGGGCGGGCGCGTTGTCACTCGCGGTGGCGGTGGCGCCGAGGGAATAGCGGGGAGCGGCGGCGCGACCAGCTCCGCGCTCTCGTCGACAATGGGCGGGGGTGCAAGCGCACACAGGTGGCCTTGGGGGCTCAGGGCTGTCTCCGGCTCGATGGGGGGCTTGCGTCCGCGGCGCGACGCGCTCGTCGAAAACGCGCGGGGTGCACGCCCACGTGAGTGGCCTTGGAGGCGCGGCGGCCGA